>CAJVPZ010003136.1:0-11393 GCA_910592135.1 Racocetra fulgida | reverse complement strand
AACTTTTCTGTGGTTGTTCCTTGTAAGTTTTATGGTTGTATAGATATACCTTAAGCTTGTAATACTCCTAGTGTTGTTCTAGACGTTCTGTGTTTCCAAAATATCCTTCTGGTTTGGATGCCGAATAGGCAGAGGAGTCCACTAGAAGAAGAGCTTGACCTCTACCAAAACCAGTCCAAAGTAGACCGCTCCCCGGTTTTACACTTTTGGTACTTCGTCGACAACACATCTACTTTCGTAGGACCAAGTTTATTATTTACTTAAATGTCTTCTATAGTGCTGACTGTAGTTCGGTTTCTTGTTTTTTGTTGACCAGATAATCATCAGAAAGAGTTTAGTATGTTAGGTATATAAACTATTCATTGACAGCCTGAGTGCAATCAAATTTATTTAAAATAAGATCAAATTCTATTTTTTTATCAGTATTATCAACCTCTTTAACTATTTCATTAATATTGGATCTCATATTAACTGATACTTCATTTTCTATATTAGTTGATACTTCATTATTTGTATTTATATTAATAGGCTGTGAATCATTTCTTTGCAAATATACTTGCTGATTATTATTTGTAATCACATTGATAGGCTGTGAATATCTCTTTGCAATTTACTTGCTGATTATTAAGCTTTTATATGCATTCTTTTTGTTGGTTAGCTCAAAGTTGTGCTATATGTCTTTTGATTCTGATTGTTCAAAGTTTATATCTTCTTGAATAAGGTAAATAGAATTAGTTGTTATTTTAGAAAGTTGTAAATAGATTAGAGAATAAGTTAAGAATAGACTAGAAATTTTTGGATAAAGATGTTTTAAGATAGACTAGGTATTTAAATTTTAGAATAAATAGGTTGATAATTTAGATCAAATAAAAATGTAGAAGTTTTAATTTTTTTTCAGCAGTATATACTGTTGCAGTTTTAGTTACAATTGAAGTTTCTATAATTACAGATTAAGTTTTGTCTTGATGTGACTCTGAAGTAGAAGATTTAGTTTGATAAGAACTAAAAAATGCAAAAGTTTTAATAATCTTTTAAAAAAATCAGAGTAGAGAAGTCAGTGATAAGGAAGCTTTTTCGAGATTATTACTTTGCTTGCCAGATAAAGTTAAAAATTCTTCTTTGTTCTTGATTAAGTAACTCAAATAGGAGTTGCAGTAGAAGTAAATATAATAATAGCTATTCTTATTCTAATAACAGTTTTATATAAAGATGATAGTAAAATAGGTGAAGTAGTTTTTTCTAAAGTTGTTCTTCATCTGAATAATATAATTAAATAAATGATTAGGTAGCAGTAGAGTTATTAATAAAAATACTATAGTGGTTATAATAGTTGCTATTTTTTTTTTTTTTTATATTGGTAGCCTTGCTGGTATCTTTATTAGATCAAAAAATATATATATACATATATTTGAACTATCTAAATTACAGATCTGACATCATTCAGCTGCTCTATTGGGTGCCCAAATGCAGTCTACCGCATCGGTTAAGGCATTGTCTGTACCAAAAGACTGCATCTAGCTAGCTAGTGAAGCTATAATAAAATAGCCTTAATTTAAAGAAATTTTTATCAAGATTTCACTAATAATTAACCTCTTCAACTTTATCCTTCTTATTACAATAATAATCTAAATCTACTCTACTATCTAATTTAGCTTTAATTTTAACTCTTTTATAGCTAAATTCTTTCTGTTTATATTCAAGCTTCTTTCTTTTCTTCCAGTTTATTTTGTCTAAGCTGATAGAAGATCTGGCTCTTGGGAGTCTTCTATTGTTCTTCTCTTTATACTTCTCTTTTCATTTCGTGGCTTCATATTCTTTCTCCTTTTCTAAAGCATTTATTTTAAGGATTTTCACCAGGAATATTTTTCTATAGACCTTCTCTCTTCTCAGCTTTCTTGACGATATTCTTGAATTTTTTGTTTCCAGGTCTTAATTAATCTATTTGTGTCTTCTTTTTTCCTTTCGTCAGAAACAAGCTTTCATATCTTTTGTTTCTATGTCTCGAATAGTCCATTCAGATCCTTCTTCTTTTCTATTCTGCATTTGAAAACCTTTCCTTTTCTTCTTATTCCTAGAGCCTGGTTTTCTGCCTAGAAACTTCTTTTGTATTTCAATAAAAATCTTTTGATTTTCAAAAAGTTATATTAAAATTTGTTCTACTATTTCTAATACTACATCTTTCTTTTTTTCTTCCAATTCTTAACTCCCTTTAATCTTCTTGCTGATATATCTTGAATTAAACTTGTGGTACTAATCTATCAGAATCTTGTCCACCATATCTATTCTACTAGCAAATCTTTCCTTTTTTTTTCCAATTTTTGTTCTTAATCTTTAAGTCTTCTTTGCTTGCTTGATATATTATTTTTATCATCCACTCTGCCGAGGTTAAAAATAAAGTTTTCAAACTTGTCTCTGCTTGAATCTGTTTCAAAGTTTTTGCTTCTATAGGGCCTTCAATGACTTGTTTCTTAATTCTCTTTTTTTTTCCTTCTTTGGCTTTTTCTTCTTTCTCGTGCTGGTTTGCTGTGACTACTTTAATGGATTCTTTAAATCTATTAACTAGTGCTTTCAATAATATTTTATTATGCTGCTTTTGTTAAATTTTCCTTTGTTCTTGAAGTCATTTGCTCCAACCTAGTTCTAACATCGACTTTATTTTAGCAGCTTGTTTTTTCTTTTGTCGAACTTGCATTATCTTCTTTTTTTTCCTTGTTTTTCTTTTTAACTCCATACTAGTTTGCTGCAAAGGTTTCGATAGTTTATTTAAATTGTTGTACTATTGTTTTCAGAGCTATTTTATTGTATTGCTTTTGTCGATTTTCTTTTGTTCTTGAAGTTTCTTGTTCCAACCTAAATCTAATTTTAACTTTATCAACTGTATTTTAGCAGCTTGTTTTTCTTTAACTCTATTATCCATCTTATCTCATTAGCTATTTCTAAGTCAGCTAGAATGTTGTTTATTTCTTGTAACAGATTTTAATGAAATCAGATCATAATGAAATTTAACTTATTTTATGTATAATTTTTAAAAATTTTTGGAACCTTTTTAGTTAGGTTTTTTTTTATTTTTAAGTTAGAGTTTAGAGTTAGAATTATTAGGAAAAGAGTATAGGTAGATTTTGGTAGAGCTTATATTTTTAAATTGAGACCCCTAAATTTTACAATGATCTGATTTCATTATGATCTGCAATATTTCTTGATATATGATATATCTAATCAGGTCCTTTTCTTTTTGTAGTGCTGTATGATAATCATGATTGTTTTTTTTTTCTAAGTACAAGTTCCATATATTTAATTTTACCTGAATTATATTTCTATAATTCTTTATTAAGTTCTGCTATTTGTGTCTCAGCTTCTTCTTTTGTAATAAATTTTTCTTTAGCATATACTGCTAATATTAGATCTATTAGAATATCTTCATTTTTGTCAAGTGCCTCTACTTGTGCTTCAAATTCTTTTGATACAGTAATCATTCTTCCAGAACATTCTGTTACTTTTTGCTTCACATGACTTGTTGTTTTTTTATTATTGTTTTTTGTTGTTGTTATTGTTGTTTGTTAAGGTTGTTTACTATTTTTGTTTATATTCGTCACATGGTTTTTAGCATGTTTCCTTTGTTTATTCTTCATTATGTGTTGTAATTCTTGTATCACCAAAACAGATTTGCATTATAGGGTCAAGGCTGATTCTCCAAAAATTCGCAAAAACCAAAAAAAACTGATAGTTTCACACAATTTCTTCTATATCCTTGCTGCCTTTGCTCTTCTAAAAAACTGAGTGTTTTCTACCGTTCTCTTTCTTTTTCCTTAGAGCTTCAAGTTTAGTTTCTTATTAGACTTTGTATATTTTAAAGTTTTTTCAAAAATTTTTGTTTACGTAAATTTGTGTACAGAGGATCAGTAGAAAGAGTTGTGTTTTTAAGTAATAGTTGCTATTAACTTTATAAAGATTATAATAAGAAGTAAATATTTGTAAAAGAAGTTGAGTAGTTGTTCGAGAGTTTGGTACTGCTTCTTGATATTGGTAACTAAAAATAATATTTCAAACAGCTACGTAGGCTTTATCTCGATTAGCAGTAACTAACTGATAAAAACTAGAATAAGTAGCTTTGCTATATATAAAGTATTATAAGTGTAAAACTACTAATTCCAAAATTTACCAAAATATTCTTGAAGAGTAAGTGTTGTAAAATAGTACTGAGTACAGGTTAGATCAAGTGTGAGAAGTTAAAAAATAATAACAGTATATGAAGAGTTATTAATATAAGACTGTCTATATTTTTGAATATTATCTTAATGATAACAAGTTAACAAATCTCTCATAAAATAAAATATATATATATATATATT
The DNA here is from genome assembly GCA_910592135.1 of Racocetra fulgida. Taxonomy (NCBI): domain Eukaryota; kingdom Fungi; phylum Glomeromycota; class Glomeromycetes; order Diversisporales; family Gigasporaceae; genus Racocetra; species Racocetra fulgida. Next base: position 7,044 of record CAJVPZ010003136.1, on the reverse strand, counting down.
TTTTTTTTTTTATACTAGCCTCTTTGGCATAGAGGTTTTTATTCAAGTATAATGGGTGGAGAGCTCACAACGGAACTCCAATTACATTAGAAAGTACAACTAGCTACACATGCGCCTTTTGAGCGCCTATTTAAGTAGTCTGCGTATAGATAACTATACACCATAGGTTCTACACTAGCTGCCATACCTATAACTCAACTAGAGGATTACCTATTTAAACTCTCTGTAACGTACACTGCCTCCTTGTATCACTAGAACACTCTGCTATATTCATCAGTCAAGAGTTCCAGATGCGTGCCATAGCTTTAGGACTAATTTATCTTCAAAGCATCGTTGCTAGAGCTTTCCGTACTCACAATCCGGCTAACCTAGACTTTCGGTAACTTATGCCAAGTCTGAGAACAAGTACTTGCGAGCTGAAGCCGCTACTATTACCTACTACTGCCCTTGTAGAGTTCATCCAAACCCCAGCACCCACTTTATGGACCATCTACTATTTCATCAGTCCCCAAACTCCCAATCCAGATAGCCCGGAAGGGTGGACCCCTTCTTCGGAATACACCGACGGCCTGGTTGGTATGGTGCCTTGCTGAACACCTCGGTCCAGTCCAGTTTCTGGATCTTCAGTGATAATCCTTTACGTAGTGCCGTCAAAGATCTGTGCTACCTCTCTACTCAGGATTTGCCAAGCGGGATTCTGTGTGTCCTAGCCCTTAGATTTACACAAATGCTTCACTCGGGTTTTGTGTAACTCTTGCATTACACTATAGTTCCACGTTCTTCCAGTACAAGCTGGTACGACCAAAGCTACAGATCCAATGATCCATCAGATTATACACAGTTTACCGTAACACATTCCTTAAATTCGAATTTCGTCACTGGTGAGATTTGAACTCCAGTCCTGCTGCTTGGGGGTGCGACAACTTACCAACTTCACTAAGTCGCCACACCCTTTTAAATAAAATATTTCTAAAAAAGATTAGTAGTAACAAATGATAAAATAATAAAGAAAACAAAATAAAAATAAATCGAAAAGAGTTGCTAGCAAAATAAAATAAGATTCATGAATAAAATAAAATTAAATAACTTAAGTAAAAATAATAAAATTTTAAAATTTAAATAAAATATATATATAGTTGGCAAAAAAGTTAGTAGTAGTAGAAGATAAAAGTATAAACTCTTTGTTAGAGCAGTGTCATTTATCACCTGATTTTTTTTTATCAAAAGCTTACCCTCTCTCCCCCTTTCTTAATATATAATTTAATTAGGTCCTTATATAATTTTAAAATTTTTACCCCCTCTCTCTTTAAAAAATCACCTGATTTTTGTCACGTCCTTTAATATAAATTCAATTACAATTCAATAAATTAAATACAATTCAAGTTGAGTTAATAGTAATATACCAAAAATATAATTTTTTAAAATGCTTTTTTAATAGCTTTTACTGCTTTAAAAAAGTTAAAATAGTTTTTGCAAGAAGGTTTTTTTTTAAAAAGAGAGAAGTTTGCTTTCAAAAGATAAATTTTGCTTCTCACAAAATTTTGTATTTCTGCTAGAAGATACCAAAATGCTATAGAGTTGTAGTTTTCTTAGTAAAATATAACCAAGTAACAAGATCACTTAATAGTCATTAACTATTACAAATATATATAGGATGAAGATGTAGTTGTTTACTTAACTACACAGCAGTAAGCAAATAGTTTGAGATAATAACAATATATAAAATAACTTTATTTAATACAAGAATAGTAATAAGTCTTGCCTATAGAAATTACTCTAAAAAGGAAATATCATACTTTATAAGATAAAAAAGTTTAAAGGATATTAGAGTCTAAGTGAAGTATAGAAATTTAAGAATTGGCAAAAAGAAAGAAAAGACATTCTTTATATATCTTTTTTGCTTAAAGCAAAAATATATAGAGTACAAAAAACAAGTGACATAATAAGAAATTGTATTGGAAGAAGTTGGAGGATTGTACTAAAAAAAGTTAGAGAAATATAAACATTACACAATTCTACATACTTTATATCTTACCGATTTTGTTTTTTTGAACATTTTACTAAGTGAAAAATTAGATTAAAGGTTATATGAAAAATTTTTAAAAATTTTTTTTTTTAAAAAAATTTTGTGTAACCTTTGATCCAATCTTTCACTCAGTAAAATGTTCAAAAAACAAAATCAGCAAGACACAAAGTATGTAGAATTGTGTGCTGAACAAATTTGCTTAAGAGGTTAGAATAGGTTATCTAAACAGAAAAAAAAGTTTTACATAGAAAAACTGAAAATTTTGACATTAGTACATAGAAAACTTTTTTTTACTAAAATAATCTTTTTTACTCACTAACTGCAAATTGTTCAGAGTATAATTTTACATATATTTTTTACTTTAGAACTGTTAAATTTTTTCTTTTGACAGAGTTATATTTTTAAATTATACAAAAATTACAAAATTTTAATTCAGCTTCGAAAGCATTTTATTCTTCTCTTCTGATGTATTTATTTATAAAATTTAATTTAAAGTTAATATATAAGGGAAGAAACATCATCACAGCAAAGTTTATATGTAATTCTATATGTTTTTTGTTATAAGTTTATATATAAAAAATTTAGTTGTAACAAATCGGTTGACTGATATTGTATTTAAACTTGATTACAGAGATTTATATTCAATTTGATTCTCAAAGATTACAGAAACAAATACTAATTTGCTTCTAGACTAACTTGAATTGTTAATTTTGTTTGTAGAAGTTTGAAAGCTTACTAATAAACTATAAAACCCAAACCTTATAATACTAAAATATTATAATTAATTAAATTTAAGATTAAATATTAGGTGTATAGCAAAATAGTGTAATTGCAGATTAGCTGTTCTATACAGAAGTAGATTGTTATTTAAGATAACAAATCTAGAGTTTGATTTCTCTTAAAAGCAAAAAAATTTAAATTTATAGCTTATATAGTGTTAAACAAAATTAAGCAAAATTTGATAATCAAGTTTTTAATTAAGTCAGATATTAAATAATTATAAATCAAATCAGTTAAATATATATACTATAGATATATTTATATACTGATATAAACTATAATCATTTATTGTTTAACTTAATTAAGTACTTTATTGTCAAGTTTTTGCTTGATTTTGTTAAGCACTAGGCTTATACTATAGTATATAGTTCTTTATTAATTAGTCAGATTAGGATATCTGTAACTTTGGTTATACTAACAAGACTAAAAATTTGAGACATTTGTGTAATATTATACAAAACTTAAAGAAATGCAAGCCAGTACTGAAGTTAGTACAAACTAGACTCTGAAGAACTCTAATATAATTCAGATCTGAGTTTGTATAATATTAGCCAAATAGATGTATAAAATAGACTAAAATTTAAAAATTTACTATATAAAAATATAATATTTAATAAATTTCTACACAAAATTTCCTTTTTTAGTAATATATAAGTTATATCAAAGTTCTTTAAGATTTTGTACAAACTCTGATAAAACTATCAGATATAGAAATTTAAAGAACTGAAAGAACTGAAATTTATTTAAAATTTTGAATAAAAAGATAGCTTAGATCTTTGATAGAACTACTATAAAGACTAAATCTAAAAAACAAATTATATAAAGCAGGTAAACCAAGCAACAAAAGCTAAGGATTAATATACTATACTAACTAAACCATTAGATTTATCATTATTAGAGAAAAAAGATATAGTTTAGTACTATATATTAGAGACAGATTATAGTTCTTCTGGATTATCTAAATTGAGAGCTTGAAAAGACTTATAAATAGAGTACTAAAGTATTAAAAATAATCTGTAAAATAGGAATTAAGATTTAGATAAACTCTATAAGAATTAGAAACTGTCAGTAAAAAATAATAGAAACTATTTACTAATTAGTAGAAACTTTAGTATAAAAGTACCTTGCTTGAAATAATTGATAAGTATATATGATTAGAGTGTTTAAATAGATAATCTCTAAGTAGATTGCAGGTATATCAACTAGTATTAAACCTTTGGGTAGACTACTTAAATAGACAATTTAAAGTTGTATATGTAGCTAGATTGTATTCTTATTGTAATACCAAATTGTAGACCTATGTGATTAATGATAAATATTAATAAAGTTTGATTCTAAATAACACCTTAATATAAAAAAAAATTAAATATTACTTTTTTATATAACAAACTAATAAATTTTAAAAATTAATTATATTTTAAAATTAAGAATTACTAACTTTTACTAGAAATAAAGTTTACTAGAGTATTATATCTTAAAAATATATTAGTTAATATATCTTAAAAAACTAAATAAGAGTTATAACAAAAATCTGATGATTTTTTAGAGCAAAAGGTGATAAAAAAATTTAAATTGTATATAAAAATCTAATTAAAATATATATTAAGAAGAGAAAAAGAAAGTAAGCTTCTGATCAAAAAAATCAGATAAAAATAATACTATTCTAAAAAATATTTAAAATTCTAAAAACTTTATATTAACTAAAATTAGAGTTCTGATATCTAACATATATATATCACTAAATAAATTTTTAAAAAAACACTATTTTATCTTTATTAAAACAAATTAAAATATTTTATATACAAGAGTAAATCTAATTTGGATAATTATATTTTTTATAATTTTATCTTTTTAAAAAAATTATTAAAAAATTTTATCTTTTAAATAAAATAGATCAAAACCAATTTTATTTTAAATTTTAATTTTAGATTTTAGATCTCAAAATAATTTTATTAATATACAGTATATAGTCTAACTTTAAATTTTGTTTAAATTAGACTCTAATTCTAAAAACATAAAGATAATAATTTCTCTTCTAATTAAATGTAATTATTTTCTTATTAAATTCTTATTTTTTATATTTCAATAAAAAATTTTTTATAAGGTGTGATGACTTAGTGAAGTTGGTAAGTTGTCGTACTTTAAAGCAGCAGGACAAGAGTTTGAATCCTACTGGTAACAAAATTCAAATTTTACAGAATGTGTTATAGCAGACTGTGTGTAATCTGATGAATTGGTAAAATTTGTAAACTTGGTTGCACCAGAACTTATTAGAAGGCTGTGAAATATTAGTGTGATGTATAAGTTGTACAAAACCTGAGTGAAGCAGCTGAGTAAAACTAGGTATAGTCAGACCTCTCTAAATGCAACCTCCTTAAATACAATATCTCTCTAAATACAGTATATAGTTTTGTTGTGGCTCTACTATATATATACTTATAAAATTTTATTTTTCTAAATACAATATCTCTTTAAATGCAAGATTTTTTGTTGTTGTACAAATTGCACTTGTGGATGTTTGACTATATTGGGGCTATGATACATATAGGAGCCCGCTTGACAAGTTCTAAATAAAGAGATAATACAGATCTTCAATGGTACTATATAAAAGGCTATCTAAAAGATTCGAATACCGATTTTAGTGATCTGGACAAGGACTGGTATTTGGCAAGACATTATACCAATCAGGCTGTCAGACAAGTAACTAGAGGAAAAAGACTCAACTGTGAAAGCTAGAGGCAGGCTACAGTCTTCTGGACTATTTGGATTAGAAGTTTATATTACTGACGGAACTTAGATACTAGTGATAGTTTGTAAAATGTATGCTAAAATTTGGATAAACTTTGCAAGAGCAAAAATAGGTAATAGAAGTGGCTTCAGCTCGCAAGTACTTGTCTTTAGACTCGGCATAAGTTATCGAAGTCTAAGTTAGTCAGATTGTGAATATAGAAAGCTCTAGCTAATGATGCCTCGAGGATAAATTAGTCCTAAGGGTATCGAAAAGTATCTAGAATGTCTTATGACAAGTAATTGTAGCAGGAATGTTTTGGTGATACAAGCTGAGTCTGCATTTATAATATAATATACTAGGGTTTCATAAGCGAACCCCACCTATATACTTGAATAAAACTATAAGCTCCAAAAAGCTAGTTATAATGTAATATAATTATAAGATTGGTTATAATAAACTACAATGATTATGTGATATCAATGTATAGCAATGATCACGTAACCACAGCAATAATTATATTGTCTGACAAACCTCTTGTTTAAACTATATTTTATTTTTCTTATTTAAATTATATATCTATTTATTTTATTTAGAATTATTACGTATAGCATTGTTATATATATAATCGTTATACATAAATTGTTATGCATAAGATTGTAATAATAGTATTAGCTTTAAAACTAGGATTACAAATATTAATGTAAATAGTGTTAGCTATCTAAATAAGTAAGTGTTAGTAAAATAGTTTTTTCTTACCCAACGATCCTCTGGTCAACAATTCCAAAAATCCGAACTACAGTCAGCGCTATAGAAAACATCAAAGGGTGATAATATATTTGGTTCTACATAAGTAGGTGTGTTGTCAACGAAGTACTAAGAGTGTAAAACTGAGGAGTGAACTACTTTGTATGGTTTTTGTAAAGGTCAAACTTCTCTGCTAGGTGGACTCTTCTATTATATTCGGTATCCAAACCAAAAAGGTATTCTGGAAACACAGAATGACTAGGTCGACACTAAGTATATTAAAAAAACTGGAGATAGTACCTATACAACTGTAAAACTTACAAGGAAGAACCCACAAAGTTTCGTTGGCCCACCACTTTTTTCGAAAAAATTTTGTCAAAAAGTGGGCATCTTAGTTTACCCTCTCCAAAAGATCGATACATAAATCTCCAAAACAGTCGGTATTGTTTATCTAACCCAAAACGGGTTGGCCTTCTAAAACGGGTTGTTTACTTTTAGTAAACACGAATCGACGGGTGTCCGAATTAAGCAACCGAATACATCCGAAAGACAACATAATTAGGCAACGTGTCTCGACCGAAAGAAACCGTTTAAACAATACTTCGAGACTATTAGTGTTTTTTCTTTTTTACTACTACTCTGTCTAGTCTAATTAAGATCTGCTATTTTTTCTTTTTTTTCTAGGGTGGATTAAATATATTATTAGAATAGAGTTAGATACAGAGCTTCTTTATCTTGTAATATGTAATTTTTGTTAGCCTGA
>CAJVPZ010003135.1:0-11393 GCA_910592135.1 Racocetra fulgida | reverse complement strand
GTTGTAACTCGAATTCTATCGCTTCAAATAAAACGAATTTAATATCATTTGATTCATCTCAGTAAGAGGAATCGTATAATACCAAAATTACTTAATTCTAATCAGTGTATCACGAGATATCATCAAAAAACGTGAATGCGTCACAATACCCACCTGTGTCATAATACCCCCCCCTTCCTTAAGTCATATTTAAATTTTCGGGTTTTCTTTTAGCGACACTCAAATGATCTACATGCTGCATAAATTATCTTCTTGATGTTTACATAACTGATAAACTATTAATCATTACTGCATCAAAACGTAACCCTAACCGCATCAAAAAAAGTAACTCTAACACACCTTGCTTTAAATGACCCCCAATTTGATAGTGGAAGTCCCTGCAACAAGAATTGACAATCTGATTTTTAATTTTAGATCACGGCTAACTATATACAAGATTTAAAAAAGAAGGCATCAACAAAAATTTTATTATGTAAATCAATATTTTAAATATCAAGCCTACTTTATATGATCGTATAGTTAACTCATCTTTGCAAAAAATGCCATAAGCCGTGTTTGGTTTGACGCACCCCATATGATCCTGTTGTGATCTACACCAGTTCAGAGCATGTTCAAGCTTTAATAATTTAAAAAATATGTAATTATATATTTTTTTTAGACGCTGAACATATTTTACTTAGAAAATAATATAGGTTATCTTAATAAAATTTTGAGTAATTTTAATTTATTAATTGTCTAAAATTGTCCAAAGTGTCCAAACTTACTGTCCACAACTGTCCCGTGACAACATTGGAATCTACACTAATCAAAACAAACGAATATGTGTAATATTTTTAAAGTCATAAAACCTTATGTTAGGGTTATGTTAATGACATAAGGAAACTTATTTTATACCCAAATTTTGCAAAAAAGTTTTTATATTAGTGCGCAGAAGGTAGTTTCATAGACAAAATTTTGAGTTAGTTTAAAAGATCCGGAGATCTTATTGGCGTCGCTGATTAGAAGAGATCTGATTGGTGCATCTTCACGGTCATACTGATGGGAAAACACGTTCAGAACTACTTACCATACTTTCTCAAAAAACGTAGTGAATATTCTGCAATTGGCTTTTTTAAATACAATAATTTTGTGTATCGTGATAAAAAAATTGCTCATTTTGTGTTAAACAAGTGCTTGGAATATATGCACTCGAGCTCAGATCAAGAATTAAATTCCAAAGCTTCCAAAATAAAGGAAACTCTAGAGGTATACTTAGTAAACTTTATGCGTGTTTCATAAATTCAAATTAATATGAATTCTCGTTTTCTGATAGAACAAAAAACATAAAAAAAATATTAATGACTATTGGGTATTAAAAAGCCAAGAGGAAAAGAAACAGAACATAGAAAAAAGAATAGAACATGCCGAGAAAAAGAGCAAACTGTATGATGTATGTTCCAGAATAACCTTCTGAATTTATTATCTTTCAAATTCAAAATTATTAATGAATCGTCTTATTAGTTAAAACAACGCGCGACTGTAAAAAAATTAGTATATAAACAAGATAATGCTGTTCGCGAAAATTTCAATGCAGAAATATTAGAAAAGAAAGATAGTTTTCAAGATATCGAAAAGGAACAACCGTTGCTGTCTATTCCGAAACCTCGTAAACGAAAAGTAAAAAATTTATCAGAAAATAAGGAAAATAAGGAAAATAAGGTATACTATTAAGATAAACTCTGATTTGATTAGTAATTGTAACTGACATGTTATTACAGAATTTTAAGAAACGCCTCCTTGAACATCAACTTAAAAGCGAGGTTGAGGATAGTGAAAATGAAGAATATGAGGATGAAGACGATGTTATAGATTTTAGCACAGTTTTGTTCGATCAACAGGCAGAATCAAGCAAAGGTAGAGAGGGCTGGACATTGAAGAATGGCAAAAGAGTCAGAGATGTTCTTGTTCATATGACGTCAAAGACCATTGAACAAGCAAAGGAAAAACAATCCAAAGGAGAAAATTTAGATGCATTCACTTTAAGCACTATACAGTATATAATTTATTTTTCTTGTATTTATAATATTGTGCACTAACTTCGATAATCACATATGTAGGCTTGGTCTTTCGTCAATAGTTGACCTTTCTTCTGAATTTTCTGGTGGTATGTGCTCCTGGTTTGGTGAGGAATGGTCAGAACTTAAAGCAAAGGCCCTGGCGCAAATAAACATTAAGCCAAAGAAATTTGAAGACGCAATTGAAAGTGATATTAACAAAATCGAAGAGGTATAAAAATTATTTATAATTAGGTATTGATATGTATACATAATTGAATCCTTTTTCTCAATATCTAGCTTTGTAGTGAATACAAATACTGGGAAGCAAGAGATTTTGTGTATGAGAAGTTGAAGGGACGCCCAGATAAAACTAAAATTTTACAACGTCAAGTCATGAAGATCTATTTTTTTATGTATGTAACTATATCAATATGCAGTAATATTTACATTGGTTATTACAGTAAACTGATTTTAATTTATAATTAGTTTAGAGATGTTTCTAACAGACCCCTTCATTTTTGTGGATAAAGAAGGAAATAAACAAAATTTAACAGAAATTGAATTTGTGCTCAAAGTTGCAGGTCCAATAATAGATATAATATTTTCAGATGTTCAACATCTTGTTCATCTTAAATGGTAAATATTGTTTCTCTAGGAGGTTTATCAATTATTGTTTCTAATAATAAATACTTGCAGGGGAGAAACGGTTTCAAAAGCAACGGCAGTTGGAAGAAGAATAGACTTACAAGTTATATGCCGAGAAAAATATCAAGGAAAAATTGTGGAGCTTAGCCATTCTGAGTGCGCTCGTAGAACAACTTCTACTAAAATTATTAGTGATCGCAGTAAATGTCTGAGAACAAATAAATCTGTTCTTAATAAATATCTTTCACATAATCTGTCCGATGAAATAATCAAAAATTCTGCTGTTATTGGATTGCAGTTAGCAGGTATGATTATAACACATATTACGCATTGCATTATGTTTCATTGTTATTTATGCTTTTAGTTCTATTTTATTACTTAGCTCTATATGGTCAAATAATTGGTGTTGACTTATTAGATAATGGATTATATTTCGGGTTTGAAGGGCCACTATTAAGGTTTCCTGCTCAAATCAATGATATTACTGCTCTGAAACGAACTTTGGAAGCATTATATTTCTTTAAGGTATGAAACAAGTTATACAGCTCATCCCCAAAAAATTTTCCTAACACATGATTTGGCCAATCGTATTACAAGATCAGATGTAACGTGAAAAAATTTGGTCTATGAAACCATCTTTTGCGTTCTAGAAAAAAAAAAAAAAATTCCTCACAATATTTTAGTATATGATAAACCCTTTTCTAGTCCAAACCCTAGCTCTACAATAATGTTTTATTACTTTAAATTTTGAACTTCAGAACTTTATTCGATTGTTTTAATTAAATCTGATTGGTCAAAACCACGTGCGAAGAAAATTTCTTGGGGTGAGCTGCGTAATTTATTTATGATGGATTTTTATAATGCTTTTTAAATATTAGGAAAGCATTGTTCGCAAAGCAGAAGCACTATCGTGTCTTAATAAGGACTCGGATCCCTTTAGTAATATTTTTCACACTGAAACAATTTCGAAGCCCCATCACTATAAAGCAGATTTCATGAGTCCAACTTATTTTACGCCACAAAAAAATAAGAAAAATGAAATAAGATTGTTGTCATTCGATAATCATATTTAACATTATAATATTGATATATATATTGATATATTATAATAAATCTTTCTCGCTCTTCTCTATCACATTCTTCAACAAATTAAAATTTTTTTAGCATCCACAATTGATTCTTATGTGGTGTTCTGACCCGTCACAAAAGTCTCAACCCGGATCACCCGGGTGGTAAAAGAAATCCCGCAATGGGTCACCTTCGGGTGAGTCACCTGGTCACTCGGGTGATAAGAGAAATTCTGCAGAGATTTATTTCACGTAATCATTAGTTAAATTAGATTTTTATTTATACGATACTTAAATATAATTTTTGCAAATACGAATTAAATTGTAGACATTCGTGAGTAGCTTATTTAAATACTTAGATTGGCGTGCTAAATTCATGCAATATATAGTAAATATTCAAAATATTCATGAATGTGAATACATAGATTATAACTAATCCCGAATTATTGTCGGCAGGCGATCACGAGTTTTAGATTACATCGGTATTGAAATATGCATAACTATTATAATGATACTTATCAAATTTATTTAGTTGACGTTTCCTTATTACACAAAAATTGGCCAACTTCGTGACCCTTATTAATCTCCATTTTAGTTTTAACTACCCCTAAAATTTCATGAGAAGAACTTTCGAATGCTAGAGAATTTGCGAACTTATACTCAGAAATTAAACTGACAACTTCGTTATTATTAAATTTTACATGTAATGGCGTCGAACATTTGATTTTGTATTATAAATTTTACATGTGACATATCGTGAGTGGTAACTTAATATACAGATATAATTATAATAATAACTAGAGTATGTGAATGTGGGCGGCTTCACTGCCCGGAATCATTATATATAGTTATTTGATAAGCCCGATCATCGGATAATTTAAAATTATTGGTTTTTATTATTCACGTGAGTTTAAAATAAGTACTTGTTATTGTATTAATAAATTATTTACTACGTAGAATACCGTGGCCGAAGGTCACGCATAACGCAATATCTACTATGAATGAGTTACAATTTGACTAATAACACAGTTATAACAAAAAAAAAACATTTTTTTTAAAATAAATTTACGTAACTACATTAAAAAATGAAGACACATGTACGTGATTAAATACTGATTTCACTATAATCTGATTTACATAGCAGCTTGGTTTTACTAGTTTTGATTATGTTTTTCTATTATAATTGATGTTTTTTTTCTTTCTGATGACTGAAAAAAAATTTTGAATTTAGTAAAGATCGAATTTTTTCGCTGCGAACATTTTTATGATCTTTGACAATCAGTGATTATCAATCCATCTGTCACAGTAAAAAATCAGGCAAAAATAAAAAAACGTCTTAGTGTTAATGACATAATGAGTACGAAGTCTTTTTATCTCCACCATCGTTTTTTTGTTGCTACTCGAAAGACAAAAGTATAGAATACCGCTGGTATTCTTCATTAACATTCTCATTTACATTCGCATTTACATTCGCATTTACATTCACATTCACATTCGAATTCTCTATCATATAATTTATACAAAAATGATGGTTGGAAATTTCCTTTCCTGGGGGACGTCTAAAGCGGGCAAATTCACGTGACCTTATATTTAATAATTTTCTCAATTAACTTTAGGGTTAGGGTCATCTTATATTAAGATTAGGTTAGGTTTTAGGTTGTTTTATATAAACAAAATTGCCTTCCTGACATTTTTTCTTAACTTATCTGATGTAGGTTTAGACGGGTACATCCAGTGTTATACATGGACATATGTCCAAGTAAATTATTGGACATGGACAGTCCATGGACAGTCCATAAACAATGTCCAATGTCCATGTCCATAATTTGGACATGGACATGTCCATATTTTTTATATGTCCATGGACGTCCATGTCCATGGACTGTCCATGTCCATATCCATGTCCATTGACAACACTGGGTACATCTATGTACCCACCGCCCGATTTGGAAATCACGCTTTTTATCCAATCAGTGTTCATCATGTCGAATTTACACGAACGATCTGTGTGTACCGTTAAAATTAAAAAAATTAAACGTTTTTTTAAAAAATCACTTTTATCTTGAAATTTTGCTTATGAAACTAACTTCTTCATTCTAACAAAAAAAAATTCCTTGCGAAATTTTAGTATATTTTTTTTTCTAAAGCTCTACTCTTACCTTCTTAACACTAACCCTAACACTAATTAACAGTATTTTTTTAAAATACGTATTGAAATAATATAAATAATGCCAATCATTTCTATTTTGGGTGGTGGGCACATAGATGTATCCAGGTTTAGACTGCCGTTTTCTCTATTTTTTGGGTTTTTCATTTTTGTTTCTTGCCGATGATCATCAAAATACTATAATTTGATTGGCTGTGATTATGTGAAATTGCCCCGCTTTAGACGACCTCTTTTTTTGGAATTGCAAGAAAATTTTGTCTGTAGATCCCATATTCAAGTTACAAAAAGGTCAAATAAGTATAGCAGAAGTTTGTTTTAATTGGTTGATATAAAAATAAATATGATTGGCGACGATTTTTTTTTATATAATCAATTGTAATTTTTAAAGTAGTAAAAATCATTGTAAGCCATATAAACTTTTTTTTTTGTAATACAAAATATAACAATTAACTTGAGTTGTTGGTAGTTTACCTTTAAACTTATCATTTTTTAACCTGAGATGTAATAAAATGCAGTAGCTCCAAAAACTAGATGAGATATGAATATTTTTAAAGGTCAGAAGGTAGTTTGGTGGTCTAACCAATTAGTAAGTAAAATTTAGAAACTCTGCTTCAACTATGTTTGTTTTTTTTATAAATAAAAAGTATTTTTGAACTATTATTCTAAGCCATATTTTGAACTATATTTTTAATATTTTTTTATTGTATTTTATTATTTAGATATATAAGTATAGTTTTTGAATATGATGTTTATAATACAATAAGTGATAGTAGTAATAGTGTTTAGGAATGTTGTGTATGCATTATTTAATAGACATTTATATGTATTTATTTCAAAAAAAATAAAAACTTTGTAAAATCTAAATTAAAGCTATTATTATAAAACTGAATTAGTGTATTATAACATTATAATATATTTTTTAGAGTATTATTCTCTTTTTAAATTATTAATTTTTTAAAAGTTTGTGAGTAATAAAATTTTATCCGGGATTAGCCAGTATTCTATTCAGAGTATGATTGACAATTTTTCCAAGTATCTCAACAACAATTAAAACAAACTTCTGCTATGCTAGTCAAATAACTCAAACTATTTATAGTATTAAGATGACAAATCTAGTTTCAAATATACAAATATATAGAAAAAATAATTTAATATCAGTATGTTGATCATTATAAAATATGCAAATCACATGAACGGTAGGTGTCTAGAGACTTTCTCTGTGTGTTGTTACAGAATACACTTTTAAGCATTCTGGACAAAAAATAAATTAAATTTACTTAAAATTTTATTGATCTATTTTAAATTTCTAAATAAAAATATGGACTTAATTAGGCATTGCAATCTGTGATGTGCTTATATATTGCATTTAAGATGATTGATCAATCAAATTTCAAGATTAGGTGTAACATAGTACAATCAGAAAGATTCAAAACAAATGTTCATTTTGACAAAAGTCGCTTATAACTCAAAATTTCATATATAAAACTATCTTTTGCACTCTAACAAAAAAAATTCCTTGCAAAATTTTAGTATGAACCCTAACCAAACAAAATAATCACAGTTTATTTTAGTTGTTATATATAATATATAAACATATCGCAGTATGTGATATATATATTTATTCTAAAAATATTTGCTATATATAGGAATAATATATGATCTAAATTATACAAAATGAAAATTTTCAAAAATCAGGATTAGATTTCTATAAGTATTTTTTTTTAGATTATAGACTAGACTTTAACCTTATATAAACTTGTAATATTATACTTATAAAAGTACATATATATTTGTTGATCTTTTTGGTTTAGGCTGCAGATAAATTAGTCAGAGTTTCTTTTCTTGCTATCTTAGAATATGAAGTTTAAATATATTCTTTTCTTTGTATAAGAGCTATATTCTCTTTTCTTTGTAAGAGAGTTATATATTCTTTGCTTTGTAAGAGAGTTAAATAAATTTTAATAAAGACAGAAACATGGTCTCACTATTAATATTCAAAAAAAAATATATATTTGCTGATCTTTTATAATATTAGAAATAAAAATCAACTTAATATTTAAGTTTATATAATCAAATCAAGTTCATATAAACCTAAATCAAATTTAAATTAGATTAAGTAGTAATTTATATAAGATTAGTAGTATTATTATAATAAAATTTGGGCAAATTTTATATGAGTTTTATAATAGAGTAGAATCTGTAGCTGCCTCAAAGTAAAATTATTTTTTTACTAAGTTAATCTTTCTTCAAGTTCTAACAAAAGTTATAAAGCCTATTTTTGTAATTTTAATAATAATAGTAAGATTAATAAATTGGTTTGGTGGTTCTTGAGATATCTTAACTTTTTCTTTTTACATATATAAAATTTTTTTATAAAATTGTAAAGAAATTTTATATATATAGAAAGAAAAAAGTTAAGATATCTTAAGAACTATTAGACCAATTTTATCAATCTTACTACTGTTTTTTTTTCTATAATCACCTCCTATATAATTACAACCTTTATATAATCACATAAATTTTAAATTTAATTTTTTTTATTTATAAAATATCTATATATAATCACAATTTGCTTTTTGTAAATAATATATATATATAATATTATTTTATATAATCACATTAATTTATAAGAATATATCTACTGCAATAAAACTTATACTAACTTTGCTATAGAACTGCTTACACTAAATTTTATTCTAATATTTTAATACACAAAATTTAATTATATTCATATAGCTCACTTCATTTGCCTGACACATTTTTGTTATTTTTAATAAATGTTTCATAAGTAATTAAGGTTTTATGATTTCGACTAATAATGCTTGATAAAACTATTTTTGCATAAATAAAATAGTTTTATCTATAGTTTCTTCTAGTGAAAACTTAACAATTAACAAAACTATAGGTGATTGATAAAACTACAGATGATTGACAAATTTTTTGACAAAATTAATTTAACTAATAAAATATTAAATTGTAGCTGTCTATTTTTCAACAAGCTCCTTTATACATATTTGGATATTTTGAATTTTAAATTTTTATTAAAATTTCAGTTATTTCTTATAAAGTTTCATCAGTTTCTTCTGATTAGATATTTCTAGATAATTTTAAATAAAGATATCAAAAAAATAGATATAAACAAAACAAGTTAAGTTCACATAAACTAATTAATTTCTATTAACTAGTTTTTAATGACATCTTAAAGAATAAATTATCTTTTGGTTTAGGCCGCAGATAAACTAGTCTGAGTCTCTTTTCTTGCTATCATATGATATGAAGTTTAAGGTGTAATTCTTTTCTGTATAAAAGATTTTAATTAAATTTCAATAAAGACAGAGACATGGTCTCACCATTAATATTCAAAAAAAAAAGAATAAATTATCTTTTTTTAATATTTTTTACATTTGTTATATAAAATTTATATTTGTTATGAGTTGTGTTATTTGTTATGAATTTCATTATTCATTAATCGCCAAATTGAAATTATCTTGACGAAAGCAATTTGCCTAAATTAAAATATTTAAAAAAATATTATTAAAAAGAATTGATTAAAGAATTAAAAAAAGTCAGCAACTTAGATTTTTTCAGCTCAATTATACTAAGTATTTAGAAATAGCTTCATCATTTATTGAGTTGAAACTGTTTTGTTATTTGTCAGGCAATATTAGCTTTGATAAAGCATTTATTATTTTTTTAGATTAGTGATATATACTGTGTTAGAAATATTATTTTAAGTATTATTTACTTCAAGTATATCACACTATATGCAATTTATAATAATTAACTAATTTCAAAATGATAATATATATTTTTTATAAACTATTATTATAATTTGATCTTTTTATAAATCAAAGAGTTTATAACAAAAAATAACTAGAATATTCTATAGAATAGATGGCCAATATAAAAAATAAGCTTCACTAATGATTAATAATCATTAATTTTTTAATAGCAGAGTTGCAGAGTTTGTGAAGTTTGTCTACCTATTTTATAAAATATTCAATAACTATTCTAAATATTTTTTTCATTTTTATAAAAATCAGTAAAACTGTTATAGTTATCAGGATAACCAACATAATAAGAAACTTATTATTACAAGCCATCATTAGAAAAGCTATCATTATTTTTAAGAAAGTTATTATTAGAAAAGTTATCATCAAGAAAGTTATTATCAAAAAGGTTATAATCTCAGAAGTCATCATCAGAGAAGATATTATCAGAGAAGTTATTTTTGGTGAAGTAGTTATCAGAAACATTATTATCAGAGAAGTTATAATTATTATTAGAAAAGTTATTATTATATATAATTTGAATTTCATTTTTAAAAAAATATTTAATAGATTACTGCTTCATGAACTTATTTATTTTTTGTTTCGTTAATAGTATATACTTTTGAAATATTGCTAAATTATTATTATTGAAGAAAAATTATTATCTATTTGTTTAGCAAATAAAATAAAAGTTTTTAATCTATTTAATCCTTTAGCAGGAGAAATTTTTGGTAGCTTTTCATCAGAGCTATTCAGATCATCTTGATCATATTTTAATTGTTCTGCTAATATGGTTTCAATAATTTGGTTGTCATCAAGTGCTTTTTCCATAGAAATATAAGTATTATTAACCTTGATATAAGCATCTATTTTTTGTAAAACTGTTTAATCAGTAAGATCAATTACTAATTCATATTTTTTATTTTTCTCACACTTAATTGTTTTTTTTTTTTTTTTTTTTCCTTATTGGCAGCCTTGCCGGTATCTTTATTAGATCAAAGCTAATGTACAGTTATATTATAAACTATCTAAATTATAGATCTGACATCACTCGCTTCCTCTATGGGCGCCCGGGTGCAGTTTGCCTCACCGGTTAAGGCTATTGCCTGTACCAGAGAGCTGCATCAAGCTAGCTGATAAAACTATAACAAGATGGTTTCGATTTAAAGAGATTTTTAACTAAACTAAATTGGCAATTTTTCCCTTCTAATATATTTTCATTTTATCATAAACTAAAACTAATCTTCTATTAATAAACAATTCTATCTTCTTTCTCAATAAAGGGTTATTGCAGAAATCTCTTGTTTATATTTGCATTTCCTTTTACTCTTCTTCCAATTAAACCTGTCCTTTTCAATTAAAGACCTATTTCTTAGAACCTTATGTTTCATAGCTTCGTGGTCTTTCCTGCTTCTTGGGAGCTTTTTCTGTGATCTTTCTCTGCTGATACTCTTCTGTAAGCTTTCTTTTCTTTAAAAAATCTTGGGCCTTCTTTTGGTCTTTCTGTTTCAGAGTCTTGTATAGTCCACCTGAATTTATTTTCTTCTATGTTCTGGATATAAAGGTCTTCTCTTTTCTTTTTCTTTATCTTCTTCTTTTCCTTTTTCTTCCTAGGCTTTGGTTTTCTTCTCAAAAACTTTTCTTGAATTTCAACAAAGATTCTCAGATTCTCAAGGATTTCTACAAAGATCTTTTCTAGTATCTCTAA
>CAJVPZ010003134.1:0-11395 GCA_910592135.1 Racocetra fulgida | reverse complement strand
GCATTATAAATAGCTTTGAAGTAATTTTGTTAGTAAACTGTTATGTTCTTAAAAAGTACTCTAAAGTGTATAAATAAATTACCTGGACAATTAATTTAAACCAGCCAATCATATGAATAACTTACCATAAGTCTGTATTACCGTATTTATTATATTTATTAGTTTTGTTGTTCAAAACAGTTATACAATCACGCATTACGCATGCGGACAGACAAAAAATTTCTAAATTACAATATTGACATATTTGTTTATGTTAATTATATTGATGCATCAAAAAAGAATTTTTCATGATCGAAACGCATCAAAAACGTAACTTTTGTATCACTTAATGCATAAAAATTAAGCATCCGTCACTATGCTCTAGACAATTAAAAATTTGGCATTTAATATATAAAAAAAATTACTTATATATATTTTTAATCAATCAAAATTTATTATACAAAATTAGCCAATCACATTTGATTATGGCAGTATAAATATTTTTTACTATCTGGTATTATACAAATTGTAAATATTTGACATTACATCAAATAACAGTCTATTGCTATACTATAATCATACTATATTTTCATATAATAATGTGCAGGAGTGTAATTTCAAATTTTGGTCTAAATTAAGCTTAATTTAGGCCAAAATTTGAAATAATGCTCATGGGTATTATTATATAGAAATATGGTATGAGTTTGTTAGATATCAATGCTAATATCAATATTTCTTGTTACAGATTATTGTAAAATCAGATTATTATGAAATACACGTGACCTATATCTGTATATTATTTCACATAGCACAAAACTAGCACTCTAAAAATTTTAAATCTATAATTAGTGCTGCCAGGCCATTTATATTAGTGTTATAATTTGGGTTTAGAACTTGGCATTCAAGTGTTAAAATTAGCTTTGATTGTTTGTTATAGTTTGAAACTTGGTATTTAAACGTTAAAGTTAGCTTCGATTATTTATATTACATCAAATCTCAAATTTTATTTGATTATATGATACTAGAAGTAACAAAGCTATGTATAATAATCTTAAAATCTTTATTTTTAATACTAGAAGTCAAGTAATACGGCAATGTAATCTAGATATATGATAATTCTTAAAACTTCATTTTTATTAAACAAAAATTTGGCTTACAAAAAAAAAAAAGTGCTCTAAAATATTCAGAAAATTTTCCATCTCAAAAAAGCAAATTATTTTTATTTTTTTTCTAAAAAACTTCTTGTCTCAAAAAACCAATTTTTTTTTTTTAAAAAAAATGCTTTGCCTACTCATAGCTTCTTATATATAGTCTTGATTTACTTGTTAGAAACCTGAATGTTTTTGCTATTCACTTCAACAACCACAGTCTAATTGTTGGATGTAAGTAATTTAAACACACCTTGTTGAGAAAAGGCTGGTTGTAACTTCCTTTTCCTAGTTTGTTGATTTATATCATGGTCTAGTACAATAGCAATTGTAGTTCTAGTTTTAATTGTATTATTAGTCATTTTTTTCTATATATACTTCCTTGCTGATATATCTTTGTATGATATTTTTCAAATGATTTATTTACAGATTCCTGGAGTTTTAACATTTGTGAAAAATATTCTTTCACAGCTTTAAACTTAGTGACTTTAGAGGCAACAGCTTAAACAGTGATGGTAGCATCAGTAGTAGTGGTCTCAGTAGTAGTAGTATCAGTAGTAGTAGATTCCAGAACTGATTCTGCAACAACATTCTTGAGAGCACCTTTTATAAAAAAAAACAAATAAATGTTAGTATTATAATTTTAAAGCCTAATAAAAAAAAATCAAAAAAAAAATCACAAAAATCAAAAAAAAAAATCAAAATCTAACTCTAAAATCTAACTACCCTAACCCTAATTCTACTTGTTTTAAGTTTGCTAATTCTAATCTGCTTAACAAGGTAAATATCAATCAACTAATTATGCTAAAAGTATCATAAATATAATGTATTTTCTATCTGAAAAGTACTTTATGTAGTGTATAGCTATATGCTGTGTAAACTGTTGAATTATATAACATAACAAATATATCAATTATATTGATCTAATCTTTTTTTTGCAGTTGATTGTTTTGATTCCAAAGTAACTTAGTGAAACCACAGCCTATAGTCTGATTAAGCTATTTGATTTGTTCTTGTAACTGTAGATATTAGAGCTGACTATTAGGGTGTTCAATGTACTATGTAAATCAAACATTATTTAGGGTCGCATATGATAAATTTTTTTTATGGAAATCTGAAATCGCTGCAGATTACTGCGGAAAATAACAACTTTCAGTACAGTTTTCTCTCGAACTGGTATAATAATCGTTAATTTCGTTTTTTGCAAAAGATAGAACACTTCGTATAATTTAATATAATAGAGCCATTTTTCGGATTTGCTTATTTTATGACTAGTAAATTCTTTAATAACATCAATAAGCTTTAATTAAATTTGACGAACATAAAGCTATTGAAATTTGTAAAACTGACACTATTATCGAAAAGGGTAAAATAAAACCTATCGATTAAAAAAAAATATGACATAAAAAACTTATATTTTTCGCTCAAAAAGTGTACCTATATTCGTTGTCTTGAAAAATTTTACTACAGTGACAATGCCATGTTGGGATGGTCATCAAACTAATAAAATCAAACATTATTTAGGTCGCATATGATAAAAATTTTTTATGAAAATACAACTTCTGGCACTGTTTTCTCTTGAACCAGTATAATAATTGCCTGTTTACTTTTTTTTAAAAGATAGTACACTTTGTAGAATAATGTAATAAAGGTATTTTTTCGATTTAATCTATTTTATAAATAGTGGATTTCTTAACAATATCAATGTATACTTAATTTTGACAAGCGTAATTTGTAAAACTGAATAAAGCATAATAAAAGCTATCGCTTAAAATATATGATATAAAAAAATTAAATTTTTCGTCTTTATTAGCGTTAGTTGTATTAAAAAATATTTCACATGGCTCGAACTAAAACAAAATTTAGACAACGGCAACATCTAAAAGCTGCTCACCAAAAACAAAAAAAGGTTGACGGTGAAAATATAAACATTACTGAAAATAGTCATAGTAATGGTAATAATGATGCTATTTTATCAAATTTAGTAGAGATCACAAGCCCACATATCGACATTACTCAATATAGTCATCGTAATATCGATAATGATTCTACTTTATCAAATTTAGAGACCAAAAGTCTACATATCGACGTATCAAATTTAGAGACCACAAGCCCATATATAGAAATTGATATCAACAAAAAATCGATGAACTTGTGAAGCACGCGATTGATTTGCCAAATACTATTCTCATAACACTTATAGTTATAATAAAAAAACTTGCTCAAGAGCAATTACACCAACCCCAATATTTAAATAAATGGGATACTTTATTAAATACTGTTAAAGATATGGATAGTAATGAGTTAGATCTTAGAATTTCCTTATTAAATACTATGAGATATCGAAGCGGACCTAAAGCCAGCAAGATTTTTTCAAAATATTTGCAACAAAAAGCTTATAATTTTATATCTCGTCTAGATGGTAATCATACTAAATATAGAAAAGTTTCTATTCAAAAAATTAATAATCTAAAAAAAAAAACAAAAATCTTAAATGGTAAAATAGGAAAACATAAACAAAATCACAAAAAAAGAATTTCTTAGATTCGTTCTGCAGCTTGTAAAACACCTGTAATAACGAATAAACAATTAAAGTTAGTCATTCAAAACTGGCTTATTAAAAATAAAAATCAATATAGTGCTAAGACTGTTTCTATGGCTACACAAGTTTGCGCAATTAGACAAATGTCTTACCGATCCACCGTATCTTGTACAAAAAAAGTAATCGAATGGTTAATCAATGAAGAGCCGGATAAGTGGTTTTCTGCTAATACACTTGTTGGATAGCATCAGGATGTATTAAATATTTATGTAATTCAACAATGTACTATTACTAAAATGTCTAAATGGTTTACTTTCAGCATTATGGTGGACGAATCAACACATGGTGATAGTAAGGTCTTCGTTATATGTTTTATGTATTGGGATCTAGTTAATGATGAACCAAAAGTTACTTTATTAGAACTCGAGGACTTAACTCAATGTACCGGAGCACTAATTGTACATACTGTTATTGAGTCGTGCAATAAATATCAACTAGACCCAACCAAATGCTTAACTTGGACGACAAACAATACGGCATATATGTCAGATTATAAAAATGGCGCCATAACATTATTTAATAAAAAAATTAATTCGAATTCATTTCGAATTTCTTGTGGTCTTCATGCAGCACACATAATGATGACAAATTTTGAAAATGCCGCATTTGGAAAGCTAAAAGTCGAAAAAAGATTTTCTATACAAAAACATCCTTTTAATTTGCTTTACCTTATTTGGCAATTGCATAACGGCTATAGCAAAAGTAACAAAGACAATCCAATGAATATGAAATCATCTTATATATTTGAGTTATATTCTAAATTATTTGGTATTCAATTAACTTGTTTTCAAAAACCTTTATGACAACGGTGGTTATATGAATTGCAGGCGGCAAGACAGCTAATAGAAAGGAGAGAATATGTAGAAAAGTTCACTCTTTGGTTTTTAAGTAAACTAAAGTCACAAAAAAAAATACCAAAAACATATCTTGAAAAATGGGAACTTCTTCGGCAATGGCTCGCAGATCCAATTCTAAAAATACAAATCGAATGTCTTGTAAAGTTTGGTGAACACATTTATGAACCAATTATAAATTTCCTTACTGGATTCGATGACGAACTACGAATTCTTAAATTGGATGGTCAACTATTACCGCTTTTAGCAGGCCGACGAGCCCACGAAATATCTGATGCTGTTGTTAAGTGGATGAGAACTTTGTACAGAGTTAGAGATGATATTTGTTCATTTTTTAACACAGAACTATGGAATGCTACGAATATCTTTGATGATGAGAGGTTTGAAAATTTTTTTAATAATTTAGAACTTGGTATTGATAAAGCTACAAATTCTTTAGAAACTTGGATGGGTATGTAGCTTTACCTTCCATTAAGTGTTTGTCGATTAGGTAGTAAATATGGTCATGAATTCGCTAGAAGCTATTTGTGTGTAAGGTTAAAACGGTAACGAAATCAGGTTCCTAGTCTTAAAGAGTTGTGTTATACAACTCTTTTACAATCTGATATTGAACAATCCAATTCCAACGATTTTGGCTTATTACAGGCAATTGAGGATTCATTATTTTTAAAAGAACTATTAGATTTTGCTGACTCTGATGAATTACCGATTTATACTTTCCCTTTATTATATGAATTCGTCAAATGCCGAATTTATTATATCATTACTCATCAACAGCAGGTTGAAGGTTTATTTAATAAGTATGACCTTAAATGTCATACGAACATGAATCTCGAAACCAAAAAGGCACAATTACGCCTTTCGGGAGTTAAACAAGTACCTTTAACAGATGAGGAATTGGTAATTCAAAGAAAAAATAAAAAGAAAAAGTTAGATGAACGGGTAATAAAAAACCAGTAACATTTGGAGAAATAGAAGCGGACAATTTGTTTAATAGTTTGTTCACTAAATAAAGGAAATAATTTGAAAAGTGAATTTTCCGAAATTTCCGAAATTATTAAAAATCCGGTAAAAAATCCTCAATAATAAATCATACATGTAACCCTACTTATGGTTTGATTTACATAGTACATTGAACACTCTAGCTGACTATGCCTAACATTAATATTTAGAGTCCTACAAATTTGTGTGATTATAGTTGCAACAAATTCCTTATCATTATTACTTTGAAGAACCATAGGAGGCCCAAGAATTTTGAAAATGTCCTTAAGAAAGTATGTTACAACCATTTCTGCTTCTTTATTTTTAATTGGAACTGTAACAAAAAACTTAGAAAACACACAGACAGCCACAAAAAATCATCATTTTCTTTAGCAAATTTGCGAAAATTAACCAAATCAATTTAAATATGCTGTCAAGGGCCCAAAGATACTATAAAAATTACATCAGTTTTTTTTTTGATGATGTATTTATAGCACAGATGAAGCATTCGTTTATATATATTTTTATCTTTTTTTGTATAATTCCAATATGCTTTTCTAAAATCGCTAAGAAAGTTTTATGATATTTATAGTGATTTGCTTAGTTATAAAAGTACACCAAAATTATAGCATGCATATCTATATTGTATTTGGAAACTATACAGTGTTTTTTAGACATAATCACACCATTCTTTACAATTAGCTTAATGTAAAGAATTGCATTTTTATCAGCTTTAAAATTTTTGCAGTAGCAAACAAAGTTGGATCATATAGTGGAGGTAATAGAGCTTATTAGTATACTATTTGAGAAGGTTCCTAATCAAAGATATTTAATTATTATCTAATACTCTGTTTCAGAAATTTTGGAAATTGGTGCTATGTTTAAAAAAAAAACCTTGAAGGTTTTTTTTATGCAGATAGATGGTGGGAGTTACTTTTTTAGATAGGTGGGTGGATGCTACTTTTTCTTGGATAGGTGGGTAGGTGGATGCTGCTTTTTCTTGAGTGTGTAAGTGGATATTACTTTTTTTTAAATGCATGGATAAGGCTGCTTTTTTTTGTGTGTGTTTTTTTGGGGTGAGTGAAGGTGTTGCTTTTATTTGAAAGAAACAGTTGGAGTTTTTTTTTGATGATCAAGTTGTATGATATAATACCTAATTCAGAATTTTTAAAATACCAAGCTTGTGCTATATAAAATGATGCATAGATACAGGTTATGTGGATTTTACGATAATCTACAACATTTTTTATGCTAATAATAATAATAATCAAGTTACAATAGGCTTGAATAATGTTGCAGTTATTTTAGGGCCCTATTTTTTATATCTCCCAAATTTATTATTCATACCCTCCTGCAGATTTAACTTTTTTTTAAACTTTGAACAAAGATATATCAGTAATTACCAAGCCAAATTAGATAAACTTTTTTTTATTTGAATTCTATAGAATCATAGAATTTAAATAAAAAAAAGTTCATCAAATTTGGCCCAGTAGTTACTGAGATATCTTCACTCAAAGTTTGAAAAAAAATTAAAACATCTATCAAAACAAACAATGCAAAATTTTCTTTAAACTTTGAGCAAAAATATCTCAATAACTACCAAGCCAAATTTGATGAACTTTTTTTTGTTTGAATTCTATAATCTGTAGAATTCAAATAAAAAAAAGTGTATTAAAATTGACTTGGTGGTTGTCAAGATATCTTTGCTCAAAATTTTAAAAAAATCTAAAACATCTATCAAAACAGAAACTGTGCCACAATTTTTTTCAAACTTTGAACAAAAATATCTCGAAAACCACAAAGCCAAATTCAATAAACTTTTTTTTTGTTTAAATTCTATGAATTCATAGAATTTAAACAAAAAAAAGTTTATTGAATTTGGCTTGGTTATTGTCGAGATATTTTTGCTCAAAGTTTAAAAAAAATTGTGGCACAATTTCTGTTTTGATAGACGTTTTAGATTTTTTTTTAAAACTTTGATCAAAGATATCTCGACAACCACCAAGTCAATTTTAATACACTTTTTTTTATTTAAATTCTACAGATTTATAGAATTCAAACAAAAAAAGTTCATCAAATTTGGCTTAGTAGTTGTTGAGATATCTTCACTCAAAGTTTAAAGAAAATTTTGTAGTTTGTTTTGATAGATGTTTTAATGTTTTTCAACCTTTAAGCAAAAATATCTCAGTAACTACTAGGCCAAATTTGATGAATTTTTTTTTTATTTAAATTCTATATATCTATAGAATTCAAAGAAAAAAAAGCTTATCAAATTTGGCTTGATAATTACTGAGATATCTTCATTCAAAGTTTAAAAAAAAGTTAAATCTGCAGAGAGGTATGAATAATAAATTTAGGGGTATAAAAAATAGGACCCTTATTTTAAACCTTATATAATATTTTTTAAAAATTAGGCCCTTATGCTTATATATAATTATTTTAAAACTATTAAAAAGCTTATTAGAGTCAACCCTTTAAGTCAATTCAGCATGAATATATTGACTTAACTTGTAGCTACTTATAAGCAAAACTTCAATAATCATATGAATAATACTTTTAATAGTAATACATACTGTATATATATTTGCTTCTAGTAATTGTTCTACAACTAGTTAAAAACTAGTTCTAATCTTATTAATTTTAAATCAGAATTCATGTTTGTCTTCAGTAATTGTTTCAATACTGATAAGTAGAATGCAGAATGGCCAGGTCTGCTTAGATCTGAAATATAGCCTGAAAATTATTTGTAAACCCGAGCCTGGTCCAAAAAATAAAAAAAGCTTATGAAATAAACTGGACAGGCCTTATTCAAAACCATACCCAACCTGGCCTGCAGTTTTATACAAAATTCTGCAAATACAGCTATTATAGCTGTTTTTATAATTTCTGAAACACCAAATAAAAAATTTTCTAAATGATTTTTCAGCTGTTTCGATTAAGTTATTATTTTAGCATAATAAATTCAATAAAATTACAAATTATATATATATATATATATAATATTTATATTAATATAGTGGTGCATGATTATTGATCTGTATTACAAAAATTTTGTCAGTATTATTAAACTTTGTGTGCTAGCTTTATAAAAGTTCTGAACAATGTTATTTATATAACATATAAGAATTTATATATAAATTTTCACCTCATATATCCCTATATATAAAAGATATTATGCATTATATATGATATTTTTCTATGATAATTTTAATATTATAAATGTTGGCATGTTCAATATTACTTAAATACTTATCCAACAATATATATATTTTAAATTATAATATAATCTATATGTATATCTCCCAACACTAAAGAAGTAACCTTTATTATGATCAATTTGTATTTTACTAAAAAATTTTGACTAATAGCCTGTTAATGCGGACCATTAGTTAAAATTTTTAGTAAAATACGAATTAGATCGATTTTTTTTTATTAAGCAGGGCTCCAATTATATAGAATCCTGTTTATTTATTAATTTAAATTAATTTAAAGTTTATTTTTAAGATCTCATATAAGGAGTCCTATTTAAACTATATAAATAAATAGGATCCTGTAATTGGGGTCCTGAGTTTAAATTATAAATAAACAGGATTCCATGTAATAGAAACCTGTTTATTGGTAATGTTACAACATACGTATAATGTAATGACATATGTGTAATATTATGAATTGATATATATAATATATATATCATATATATTATAAATTTATATATATATATATATTTTTTTTTTTTTAAAGCAAGGCTGTGTCAGGACCCCGAACAATCTATAAACAGCTAACAATTTGCAAAAATTACTAAAAATAGAAGAATCTGTGAAAAAAAGCCTGAAATAAGCAAACTAATTACTAAAAATAGGGGTCCCTTAAAGCGGGGCAGATTTACATATTGATCTACATATTGCATAACTCGCGTTCTTGATATTTTAATAAACTGCTAACTCTAACTGAATCAAAAAAGTAACCCTAACTTCTGCCGGGCTTTAAGGACCCCCTAAAAATAGAAAGATCTGCAGAAAAAGTAGTCTGAAATAAGCAAATTAAAATCTTACCAGTCTATAGATTGTTCAGGGTCCTGCTATGTCTCTGTTTTTTTATTAAAATTCATATGATATTACAAATATTATTACAATACTTTATATTTTCTAATCTATATGGAATTAAAAGCTAAAGCTACTTTACTTTTGATCTAAGCTTTTGCTAAGATAAGTCTAAAACCTCATTAGTCTATGTATGGGATATTAAGTAAGGAAGTGTTTGCTGTTATGAAATCATTAAGCCAGTAGTTATACAGTTGTTCCTCATTAATATTAACCTATTTGGATCGCTTTATGTTCATGTTGATAGTGATATTAATGAGGGAACATATTAAAGTTGACTTATAGGAAAGAATTTTAATATCATTTAATATATAGAAATTCATTTTATATCCTAGGTTGATATTAACAGGGTTGATATTAATGAGGGACGACTGTATTTATATATTTTATAATAAGCTGAGTATTTGGGTTGATATTTGTTTATGATTGGAATTAGAGACTGGAGGCTTTGGGTTGATTGGTTTGAGAGTTCTATATATCTTGCTTTCAAGTCTTCTTTTAGATCTCCTTAATGATGTGATGAAGAAAGTAGCAGGTGGGATTTTTTGCTATCTTGATATCTGTTTGAGGGTTTTTGTTGATAATAATATCATTAGTAATAATGCTGAGAAGTGTTAGTTATAGCTTGTATATAAACTTTTATAGAAAGTTTTGTCTAAAGTTAGTAGTATTTATCTCTATTTGATATTTTTGTATTGTT
This sequence comes from Racocetra fulgida, assembly GCA_910592135.1. Taxonomy (NCBI): domain Eukaryota; kingdom Fungi; phylum Glomeromycota; class Glomeromycetes; order Diversisporales; family Gigasporaceae; genus Racocetra; species Racocetra fulgida. The sequence goes on along the minus strand of CAJVPZ010003134.1, from coordinate 1,031 downwards.
TGGTTGAGAGCTTGTATAACTTTTTCTTCAATAGAATGTGTGTTGGTTGTATATATAAGCCAGTGTTGATTATCTTCATTTGTTTGTGTACATCTGTAACATATAGGATTGTTGTATTTTGCTAAATGTTGAATATGTAAATTAAGAAGTATTAAGAGTTTGTCCATTATTAATTTTAGTTTGAAGGTTTTGATTTGGTTTGAGTAAGATGTGTATATCGGCTTAGAGAGCTGTTGTAATAGTTTATAAAGTTGAAAATAAGTTCCTAGTTAATCTTTTTTGGGTCTAAATTTCTAGGTGTATTCTATTTAGGTTGTGCCAGTCTATTATGTTTTTCACATTATGCAAATGCCTTAATAGTCTTCTCAGGTTGTAAGGAAATGCATAATAGTTTAGTTTTGGAGTATAGATGTTATGCAGTATCAGCTCTGTGTTGATTTCAGTAACAATAATTATGCTTATAATGTTTGGTTTAATTGTAGTATTTGTAGTTGTTATTTGTATTGTTAGGTCTTTCCTTGTAATTGCTGTTTTTATAATTGCTTTGTAAATTTCAAAAGTTGTAGATAGCAATTGGTTGATGAGGTATGTGGGGGTTTAAACTATGTTTGTAAAATTGTGAGCTAGTTGTTTTTTATCTGTAAAAATGTTTAATACACATGTACAGTACTATAGTGATTAAAGTTAGTTGTGCTGTCAGCAGGGCTTTTCTTTTAGACAGCCAGATTAGATTTAAGATTTGCAGATCAAAAAGTGTGTCAGCTATTGTTCAGCAGGCTGTGAGGTTGTATGTTGAGTTTATACCATTAGGTTGTATATTTATATTAGCATTCAATGCTTTTTTCCCATAAAGAGATTTGTATATTTTCTATAATTTTTGTTGTAGATTAGGTGTAGCTTCCATTAAGTTTTTTGAAAACTGGTCTTTATATGTAGTAAAGGTGTGTTTTTGTAGTTGTTTTGTTATATTAGAGTAGGGTTGTGTAGGAGTTGTGTTTAGATCCTTGATGTTTGCGTGTATATATTTTTTT
>CAJVPZ010003133.1:0-11396 GCA_910592135.1 Racocetra fulgida | reverse complement strand
CGGATTTTTTTTTTAGATTCAAACATAATGACGAAAGAAGAATATTTGCACTTAATAATGGGCTAAAACAATATTATGAGAATTTGGGTATGTATTATTCTAATTACTAGTTTATTACTCGTAATATATTTTAATTACACTTATTCGTAGATTCGAGTAATTCAACATCTACCCTAACTCCAACGAGATCTAATTTTAGCAAAAAACCAACATTTAGATCCCGTATTCCAAGGCTATTAGGCCAACAAACATCTTTAAAATCTATTACTAATCAAGCGGCATTTTATACCCCTTTCATAGTTACAAGAAGGAAATAACTATATTTTTTACTATCTTTTTTAATTAAATCTGAAATATGAAATTTTGTTTTTATGTAATTTCTGAGCATAATTTTAATAAAATGAATTTTAATTAAGAATTTTAAAAAAATATTACACTATTTGACAGCGAATTTGCACAAAATAACAACCAATTTAGTACAGATGAATATTCAGTTTGTACAAGAAAATAATGATAACTTGTAATCTAATTTGAATAATTTTTATACTATTGAATTCTCTCAATGAGATGATTCAAATGGTATCAAGATTATTCAAATTAGATTACAAGTTATCATTAATTTCTTGTATGAAATTGAATATTTATCTGTATTAAATTGGTTGTTCTTTTGTGCAAATTCGCTGTTAAATGGTATATTATTACATATCACGTGATTTAATAATAACCTGTGACAATAATATGGAATTTTTTCTATCAGTGTATACATAACTCCTGCCAGATAACTAACCATATAATTCATGTAAAAAAGGATATTCAATCAATGGCATGGACTTGCACAGAAAGACCAAGCTTAACAAAGCTGTAATTTTAGTAAAGCATATATAAATACGGGTATGCCTAATCATATGATGCATGTAAAAAAAACAGATATCCAATCAAAGGCATAGATTTGTATAGAAACACTTAAATTGCTAGTAAACCATACATTATGTACTTTGTACTACATTCCTAGTATAGATGATCCAGACGGAGCCAAGCAAAAATAGGTACAATTTGACATCTATAACAAAACCAAAAGCCATATAATAACAATGTAACACAGCTATTTACTGGTATCTTAACTTATACAAAAATTCAGAAATAACGAAAATGATCATCCAATCAGATGCCTAGAATCAGCTACTCTACTTAACTCAATATTAAACCATACTCTTCGTACTTTGTACTACATTTCTGATATAGCTCATTAGCTTTAATTGTTAATTTTTGGCTTGTGATTTTGGTTTTTTGAATGATTGAATTAAGCATATAATTCTTACTGTCACAGTTTTCAATTCTCATAAATCAAATCAAGATTGAGTTACTAAAATTCCTATTACCACAGTTTTCAATTCTCATAAATCAAGTCAAGACTGAATTACCAGAATTTAGATGTTTGTCTTAATTTCAACATGTATCATATTAGAAATATGGAGTACAAAACCTTATATCAAAATAGTTCACAAATTGTTCACATTATCTTAGAATTTTGAATCAGCTTAAGAAATTGAAATGACTTAATAATTAGATAAATAATAGATATTTTTTTATTTGTATATAATGCCTAAAAGCTACCTCTTATGAGCTCAGTATAATGAATCTACTTTAGCAATATATATTTTAATAATTAATTACTAATAAAGTTTTATGCTTAAGTAAATATAGAATTTATTGCAATTATGCTTTAAGAGGATTAAGTGATTTGCAGTTATAAAAGAGCATAATGGGCTTTCATTATAATTGGCTGATTTTTATAAATCATCCTGTGATATTGCAAGAATATCATTAGTTAATCAAAATGATTAATTGAAATTATTCACAAACAAATTTTTATGAAACTATATCTGATATAATTATTTATTAATACCATATAAATCATTGGCATTAATAAATGCATTACTACAAAATCTATCAACTTAAAGTCTAAAACTATCATCCCAATACAAACAAAATCTAAGTACTTATTGTTAAAAAAAGTACTATTATACAAATTTTAAAAAAAATTAGCAAAGCTCGAAAATCAGTTAAAAAATATAAACTATTTATTTCAAGAAACAATAAAACCAAATAAATAATTTATTAATAGTATATGATATATAACAGTTAATTATTACTGATAACTTAGCAAATAAATCTAAATTAATAATCTTAAATGTAATTCTATTCTTTAATAATTTTAGATGTAACTCTATTTTAACCTCTTATAAGCTCACATATTCATGCTTTCAATGTTTCATATCACTAATCTATTTTACTTGCACTATATATATATCTTTAAAAAAATAACAATAAGTTATAAATAAAATAGATTAGTATTGTAAACCTTTCAAAATAACTTAAATTTACCAAGTCTAATAATTTATTGGTTAAATTAAAATGCCTAAACATATCTTTAATCTAACTTCTAAATTACTTTATCAATTACCAAATTACTTTGATCTATTAAAGAATTGAAGGTGTAGTTTCTAAATTTTTATATCATAACCTTTTCAAATTTATACTTATGGTTCTGAAATCATTTTTGTATACTCTTATGTCAGAAAATTTTAATGTTGTGGTGACCACTTTGGAGTTTAGCACATCTTATTAAACTTTGGATCAAATGCCAAGGCAACTATATGGGCTACCCCTGATTTTGTTACATTAACAAAAATACATTCTAGCCATATCTGTGCCCTTGAGCATCTAATTAAGTAGTTTGCCTATTACTAGATTCTACACTAGATGTCTTATCTATAACCTACTATTATTTGAGTTATCCTCTGATTAACTTAGCACTGTCAAATATTCTTCCAAAGAGGAACTGCTGCTAAGGGTCCTTAGAACTACTTTATCCTCATAGTAAACCTACTAGAGCAATCCATATTCTACACATATATTATTTAGATTTTTGGTAACTTACACCTAGGCTGCAGCCAAGTACTTGCGGTTTTTTATCTCCACAACCATTACTTACTCTGTGCCTTTGCAAAATTCATTCAAACTTCAATACCTACTTTACAAATTATCAACAGTACTTTGATACCAACTAATAGTATCTTAAATTTCTAATCCAGATGGTCTGAAAGGGTCTTCTGGTATTCCAAATGAATCCTTTTTCTTCCAGCTAGTCCGGCGGCCTTGTTTGTGTAATGCTTACCAAACACTTAGTTCTTGTTCAGTTACTGCTAGTGTCTAGTTCTCCAGATGATAATTTTTTACATAGTGTCATCAAAGATTTGTGCTACCTTTTTACTCAGAACTTCATATGTGGTTTTCAGTATTCCTGATCCCTTAGATTTATTTGGCTACTTCACTCAGTTTTTATATAACTCATATATCACACTAACATTCTGCAACTTTCCAGTACAAGCTGATGCAACCAAAGTCACAGGTGCTTACCTGATTGATATGTTATATGGCTTTATTATAACACATTCTGTAAATTTAAATTTCACCACCAGTGGGATTTGAACTCTTGTCCTGCCACTTGGGGATGTGATAACTTACCAACTACACTAAGTTATCACACCTATAACAAAAAATTGGTACTTTAATAAGACTTTATTATAATAAGATAATCTTTAAAAATTAGCCAATTATGATAAAGCTCATTATGCTGGCAAATGGCTAAATATATATAAAGATATAAGTAGTCATATTAGTGTATTTAATAAATTTAATATCTCGATTTCAAACTCTCTTTATAATAGCAGAATTGTTAATCTACTTAATGAATAATCTAGGTTTATACTGTGTATGAAGACAATATGATTTTAAATTATATATGAAGGCACAATTAGGTTATTAATCATGCATAAAGATACGAATAAGTTTTTATTTAATAAAGATAAGTTATTAATTAACAGTTACACAAATTGTCACACAGATCAGAAGTTTAAAATTTTTAATATGAAATTTAAATGATTGGCATCTATATAACAAGCCTATTTTTAATAGTAAATTGCAATAGTAGCTTTTTTTAAAAGCCATTTTCAGAGGTTTCTTAAAAGAAAACTGTACTGATAAAACTATATATGCCACCAAAATAGGTTTTTAAAATTCATATTTTGTCTCCATTAGAGTAATTTGAATTTTTTATATGCAAGAGTAAATCTAATTTAGGTAATTATATTCTTTATAATTTTATCTCTTCAAAAAATTGTCAAAATTTCATCTTTTAAATAAAATAAGTCAAAAATAATTTTGTCTTTAAATTTTAATTTTGTACTCTGAAATCTAAAATAATTTTGTTAGTATATATAAATAGGACTAGGTATAATGGTTTAGCTATACAAATACTTTGTGATTTTGTAGTTTTAACTGAAAACAATAATAAAGCTAAGAAGAATCATATCTTCATAAATATCCCTTCATTCTATTTTTGTGTATATGTATGGTATATAGTATTTGCAATACAACAGATCCTTTTTGCTTTAATACTTTTAAGTAAAACCTCCTTATTCACCCAAGATTATAAACTTTAAAAAATATTAAAAAGAATCTCAGCTTTCAAATATAACTCATAAGAAGGTATGTAATTTATATTTAGAAAGTGTTGTTATAATTACTTTCTAAATTTAGAACTATTATAATGTAGATTTTTCATTCCTAAATCCCAACTTTAGCCAAATTAATATTTTAAAAACTTTATTAATAATCTTTATTTAAACAAATAGTACTGTTGACCACTGAATATAATATTCTCTAGCCTATTTTTTGAATAAGATCCAGAATATAATTATATTAATTTATTACTTTTAATATAATATATCTTCAAGAATAGTATCTAGTTCTTCACAGTACTATAGGTACTATTTAATTTTAAAAGTGAAATTCTTGAATAAGATCCCAAATATTGTATGCAGTGGGTCAATAGTATGTATTTATATATAACTATTTGCAAAATATTGCTTTTTGAAGTTTGGGATTTGTTCAAGTTTGGTGGTTAGTTATAATGTTTAAATAAGAGATCTATATTATACAATTTGATTATTAATTATAAAATAATATTAAAGCTTTTAATTATGTTTCATTAGATTTGAGTTCACAATTTGAATTAATAAAAAATATATATTGATGGTTTTAGAATTAATGTATAGAAATTTTAACAGAAATAGATAATGTATTTATTTTTAAATGAGTGATATTTAGACTTTATTTTATTTTCTGATAAATTTGTAATAATGATTTTTGTCATTGAAAAGTTGTTAAATGAGAGTCTCTAAACACTTCTATTTTATTTTTTGATTTTAAAATTTTAATATACATATAAGTACTACAAAACAAAAATCTGCAATTTTGGTTTTTGTTGATTCAACTTTTCTAAAACAGTGATCAAATCTCTGATGAATTATAATAAATTCTATAATAAATTCTATTTAATGAATTATTTGTCTGATAAAACATTTCTATAAAATTAATTTGGAAAACTTATAATTGCAGGTTTTCCTTTTGCAATACTCAAATAAGATTTTTAAGCTTTTACTCTTTTAATTATAAAATATGATGTTTTGATAAACCTGACAAATCTGACACACCTGAGAAAAATTATTAGAAATACTTCTTGTATATTCAGCTCCTAAACTATTAATAAATCATTCAAAAAATTATTAGTATTATTAAATATACCTATTTTTATAAAAAAATAAAAATTATAAAATTCTAAACAAATTTGGGATCAATGATATAACCATTATATAGAAGCAAAAAAACAAAATTATAGTCCTAAATTTAGATAATTAAAGATATTGTATTAAATAATTTAATATTAATAATAAATTAACAAAGTTATATAAAAATAAAACTTTTTTTTAAACAAAAGTAAATTATAAAAAACTGTTAAATTAATATGATCTACCTACCTATTCATAAACAGTGTTTCCTGATTTTCTTTGTTACGTTCATAATGCACTAGCCATTTGCACATGCATTTTGGTGAAAGCTCTCAACTCGGCACACCTAGTGATCTACTTTTTATAGCAGGTAATTGTAAACTGAAGAAGAATCATGCGAGAGAAGACAAAAAAATAACACAGTTTTAAAGCTATATTACTTTACAAGGGCAAGCTAGTTGTTAATATTTTTTATACTTTCTAATTCGTGAAAACTTCAGCAACAAAGTTTGCTTAAAGAACATTACGTGCTGCAGCTAAGGTATTGGAAGAAAATTTAAAAAATGTAAATTCGTCAATTTGTGTAATTTATGAAAATTATATGATAAGCAATCGTAACCTCTGTACTACATTGATGCACGTGAGGTAAATCAAGTGTTACTCGAGTGAATTTCCAAGTCTAATAATAACTTGATTTTTAAAAGTTACTATGAAATACCAATATAACTTTGAAATATAAAGACTTTTATTTCATATTGCGTAGAGATGCAGTAAAATAAGAATAATTAGATGAAAATTGACAATTATATACATTTTAATTAGCATCATTTGTATTTTTACTGGTGTTATGATTCTTTATAGCATCCGCATAAGCGATAGTGCCTAATTTCCTATTAAATTTCTTCCAGATATTCGCCAACAAGCTGGCTTCTAAAATTTTGTTTAAAATCGACGCAATAGTTATGTTAACGTCGTTAAGTGAATCAAAAATAATTCTTTAGTGAGTAAAGAATAAGAGTAATTTTCACTCTTTGAGCCAAGCTTCTTCTGGTACATTGATCAAATACGTGTACTAGTTTGCCTCCCGTGCAAGCTCATGGTTATTAAATTTATTTGTAGTGATGTAAAATGTAAAAAAATATATTGCTATGAAAACGGAATTGGAATCGTAAAAGATTTGAGAAAGGCATAGATTCATTATCAAAAATCTGCAGATATGGGTAATGATTTGGGAACATATATGATTGGATATCATTATGAAAAATGAGTTGAAGTTAAGAGAAATGAATATAAAACACTTGAATATTATCGGAAATCTTCAGAAATAGGTAACGATATAGGACCATTTAATGTTGGATGTTGTTATTTGAATGGAAATGGGGTTGAAAAGGATGAAACTAAAGCATTTAAATATTATTTAAAATCAGCAGAAATGGGAAACATAAAAGGAACATATAATGTTGAATCTTGTTATCATAACAGAATTGGAGTTGAGAGAGATGAACACAAGGCATTTATTTACTACCATAAATCAGCTGATATGGGCCACATTGTGGAATAAATAACATTGGTTATTGATATGAAAATGGAATGGGGTTGAAAAGAATGAAAATTTGGCATTTGCTTATTACAAAAAATCAGCTGATATTGGTGATGCATCCGGAATATTTTTGGTTATCATTACGATATAGGTGTCGAAAAAGATGAACGTAAGGCGTCGAAAAGCAGTGGGGATGGGAAATGATACTAGTATGTCTTATCTTGGTTATTGTTACAGAAATGGTATTGGGAACATCAATAGATATAGACAATGCCAACTATTGGTTTTCAAATGAAAAAAGTTAAATGGGTTTACTAAATCAGAGTACAGATATCTTGATATTGATATTAATATTAGAAAATTACTGATATGGATTCCTTACGATGAGTTTAATGATATTATAGAAATCGGAAGACTGTATATTTCGCAAGATGGATTGTTAGAAATTCTCTTGATAAAAATATTACTGTTCAAAACGTTGCACTTAAAGAATTTCATAATAATGAATATATAAATGAGGTATATTTATTTTATTTTAAATCTTTATTAATTTAATTGTATATATTATTAATTAAGGTTTTTTTTAAGATGAATTTTTATTTTGAAATAGGTGTTGATAGTCCATCTTTTATAAAATGTTACGATGAATCAAGAAATAAGAAAAGAAATTATATTCTTGTGATGAAATATGCGGAGAGGGGTTCTCTTCGATGAAATCTCGGGATTGTATCAAGAATAACAACAGAGTGGAAATACAAGATTGATTTGTTGCTTAGTATAACTCATGATTTGAAGGCGATTCATTCAAAAAATATTGTTCATCGAGATTTACATAGTGGGAACATCTTACAAGATAATTTACATAGCGCGTATATTTCAGATTTAGGCCTTCTATTCAGTATTTAAAAGAAAATGATGGACAATTTATGGAATTTTGCCTTTCATCGCCCCAGAAGTTCTAAAATGGAAATTATACACTATCGCATCAGATATTTATTCATTTGGCATGATTATGTGGGAAAGTTTGTTTTGTATGCCTGTTTCGGTAAGTGAAGATACACCACGTTGTTATGTAAATTTAATGGAAACATGTTGGAACGAAAATGTAGAAAATCGACTAAAAGCTAACAAATTATGTGAAACCTTTAAAGAATGGCAATTTATTTATTAAAATTAGTACAATTATGTACATTTGAATGAATCGTTTTCAATTAAAGGACTTGTAAACAAACAAACTTTGGAAGGAATGTACGGATCTTTAGCAAGTATATCAGATTATAAAGATATTCTTTCAAAGGTAAATGAATCTGAATTTAATATACTTGAAACCAACAACAAATCTAACCAAGATTCTTCCGTTGGTAGTAGTTTGATTCCTATTGATCTTCTGGATTTAAGATCGAGTCTTAAGTTATTTCAGAATAAATTAGAAACTATTTGCATGTTTAAACTACGGCTTTCAAATAAATTGATATATTTACTAGATTTTTTTGATTTTTTTTGTCAATTATTATAAAATGCACCAAAGGTGGTTTTGCACCTATTATATGTTTTTATTATGTTTTTTTAAAATTTTCTAAGTTTTTATAAGTTTTGTATATAAATTTTTTGACACCAATTTTTTCACGTTAAAGTTAATATTAAGGTTAGGATTAGGGTTCGGGAAGGGTTTTTGAGGGCGTAAAGCATTTTTACTTAGAACACCTTACACCGATTAATTAGCCAGTTTTTGAGATAATATATACATAGGTGTAAAATACCATAGGTGCGTTTTAGTAAAATTCTTTTTTGTCTATTTTTCGTGTAATGATATTTTTTTATTAAATAAAATCATAAATACAGTATAAAGAAGTATTTTCTATACAGTATAAAAATAAATTTGCAATTATATTAATTCAACCCAGTGATATATCGTGCTAACCACATCACATGATTAAACATTCGGCATAAATTATGGTTAGTGTTAAGGTTAGGTGATATTTTAGGCCATTTTGTTAACGCTAGTAATCCTTAAATAGCAATTGATTTCTGATTATCGATTTACGTATATTGATGGAGGTGTTTGATTGACAAGCTTTCCTGTTTCAAACTTTCAAGTAAGAATTGATATTTCTCCCTTTATATAACATGTTACAATTAGTAGTCTTATTATCCTTTTCTTATAGCCAACAAAAAATTAGCGAAAATAAATCACCAAAAATTAATACCAGTATGTTTTTCAGTTAAGAAATAACGATATGGTTCATCATATATCACTTTTATGTCGAATTTTAACTATTATAATTTACACATTATTTATGTGTGTTTCAAACGAAAGAGACTTGCGATGTCTTTTGACATTCCATTTAATATTATTCCACGCATTATTATTCCTGATTGTAATTTGCAGCAATTTGAAAAAATTGCATTTGCAAATCCTAGCAACCTTCGAATGATCCTTATCAAAGGTAGACTTGAAATAATGCCACCAGTTCCAGTTCACTTTAAATTCGGTATGTTATGTTCTGGCATGATTTATTTATTGTATTGAGTTGAAATTCAATGGATATTGTCAAATTATGGTAAAAATTATTATTAGGTCAAAAACAAATGGAAATTATTGGTCAAGTTTATAACTGGTGCTGTGCCAATAAGAGTTTAGTTGGGCATACTAGTTCTTCTAGGGTATATTACACCAAACATAAATCTTTTTTTATATTGCTAAAACTACAATAATTTGATTTTAGTGTGCATTTAGATTGCTTAATCTGGAAGATCCTAATGATCCCAATAAAACTACTATCCTAGGCCCTGATGCCACCTCTGTCATCTTTAAAGCCAGGTTTCTGAATGTTACTACAGTATTTATGCTCTTATAATTGTTAATTTATTTTATTCGCTATTACAGATGGAATAATCTATCTGATGATGAAAAAAAAGAAGCATTCCCACCAATTGCTCCGAATTTTGTTGTTGAGTTGCGTTTACCAGACAGTTCCCTTGAGGACATGCACCAAAAAAATGTTATATTGGATGGATGCGGGAGTAGAAGTAAATTAATAATAATCAATATTTGTTTATTAATTATTTGGGTGTTTTTTTGTTTTTAATCATTATAATTATAATATTAGGAAGGAATATTAATAGACACAATCGTAAATCAACCAGAAGTTAAAATCTATACCATTAACCCTGATACTAATAATGTCAGCTGTCAAACACTGATAAATCCTGCTCAGATTGCATCACAAGTCCTTATCGGATTTAAATTGGATATGCAAAAGATCTACAGTATTAACGAAGAATATATTTAATGAGGTTTTCTCCTTAGATAATCAAGCATTAATAAAATAGCTCATTAGCTTAATTGTTAATTTTTGGCCCATGATTTTTTGGTTTTCTTAATGATAGAATTAAGCACATAATTCCTACTACCACAGTTTTTCAATTCTCATAAATCAAATCAAGAATGAATTACTAGAATTTAGAATGTTCGTCTTAATTTCAATGTGTATCATATTTAGAGATGGGCAAAGTAATTTACTTATTACGTAAAAGTTAAATCACACCATACGACAATTTATTAATAATATACACTTACAACTAATATCGCATAACGTGATTTAACTTTTACGTAACCTTGCCCATCTTTAATCATATTGTAAATGCGGAGTACAAATGCTTACATCAAAATAACAGCAGAGACAGTGCCCGACCCAGAGCGAATCCCTCTACCCTGTGATCAATCACAAATTAAATTATTTATATTGAATTCAATTGTGATGGATATAATCCCTCACCAGTTTTAATATATGTGTAACATTAACGGTCTCTGCTGTTCATCAAAATAATGAATCTATTTCACAAGTCGTTCACATTATCGTAGAATTTGAACCAGCTTAAGAAATAGGAATGGTATCATAATTAGATAAATAATAGTTATTTTTTTTCATTTGTATATAACCAGATTTTTAAAAGTTACTATGAAATGCCAATATAACTTTGAAATATAAAGACTTTTATTTCATATTGCGTAGAGATGCAGTAAAATAAGAATAATTAAATGAAAATTGACAATTGTATACATTTTAATTATCATGATTTGTATTTTCACTGGTGTTATGATTCTTTATAGCATCCGCATAAGCGATGGTGCCTAATTTCCTATCAGTGCACAAAATTGTGGCATGACGTGTCCTGATATTTTTCCGGTGATCTTTTTATTAAACGGAATTTAGAATCTA
>CAJVPZ010003132.1:0-11397 GCA_910592135.1 Racocetra fulgida | reverse complement strand
TTTCTTAAATTTGTATCTAATTTGTTTTAATAAATTTATAATATGTTAAAATCATCCAGAATTCGATTTGTATGAATATTATTAGTAATCGATTGTCGATTATTAATTGACAATTGATTGAAATAGCCAATTTGACTTGAATTCGGCTATTGAATTTATACCAAATATTATTAGTAAGCAGCTGTTAATTATTAGTATTCAGTGGTCGATTATAAATTGATTTATTATAATTAATTGACTACCAAATGAAATAGCAGAATCGACCTAAATTTGGCAATTGAATTTATACTGATTTTATTCTAAATTTTATAAGTATTCAGTTGTCAATTATAAGTCAATTTATTGTAATTAATCGACTACCAAATAAAATAGCCGAATCAATCTGAATTTAGCTATCGAATTTATACTGATTTTATTCTAAATTTTATAAGTATTCAGTCGTCGATTACAGGTCAATTTTATTATATCAATCGGTTGTTGATTAAAATTTTCGACTTGAATTTGGTTGTTGATTTTTTATTAGCATTCGACTGTCAATTTACTCTATCATTCAGTATAATATTAGCCAAATATTCGACAGTTAAATTCAGATCGATTTGGCTATTTCATTCAGTGGTTGAATTTCTTATATTCGACTAGTGTATATTATAGAAGAAACACTGGTTATAAGGTTAAAAAAGCTGGAAACGAGCTTGACAATAGATGGGTAGTTCCATATAATCTATTTCTTTGTTTAAAATATAATTGTCATATTAATGTAGAGATATGTTCTAGCATTAAATTTGTTAAATATCTTTATAAATATGTCTATAAAGATCTAGATAGAGCTGTTGTTTCAATTGAAAATCAGGATGTTGATAAAAATAATGAGATTAAAAATTATTTTGATGCTAGATATATTTCTGCTTCAGAAGGCTGCTAGTATTTATTTAATTTTAAATTACAAGAAAAATCTCATCATATTGAAAGATTACTAGTTCATTTGAATAAAGAACAATTAGTTATATATGATAGTAATGATAGTAATATGAATTTATCTAATTTATTAAATAAAAATTCATATACAAAGTTGACACAATTCTTTGAAAAATGTTCAACTGATTCAAATGCAACTAATCTTTTAAATACTGATTTTCCAAAGCACTATGTGTGGAATAACAAGTAATGGAAATCAAGAAAACTAAGAGGTGATAAAGTTATTGCATAGATATATATAGTTAATCTAAAAGATATAGAAAGATATTGTCTTAGATTACTATTGACACATATCAAAGGACTAACATCTTTTGATTATTTAAAACATCAATAATATATATTATTCCTCTTTTAAAATGACAGCTATTCAACTTGGTTTAATGAAAAATGATCAAGAGTATGATTTATGTTTTAGAGAAGCATCACTTCATATGATGCCTAAACAATTAAGACAATTTTTTGCAACAATCTTAGTTCATTGTAATCCAACTAATGTTCTAGAGCTCTGGAATACACATTTGGCTTTCTTATCTAAAGATTTTGTATACAATCTAAATTCTAAACATATAGCTTTAGATTATAATTATCCTCGAATAGTTATATAAATACTTCTTGATCTAGAAAAATATTTTTTTCCAAATAGAAAATCTCTTTTAGATTTTTCTGAACTTCCTTCACCTGATCTAACATTTCTTTATGAGTCTACTTTACATGCCACTAATCAATTTTTTAATGAAGAAACAAGTTATGATTAGGATTATATTAATACTTAATTACAAAAAATTAGTACTTTAAATGATAAACAGATACAAATATTTGATATAATAATTAATTCTGTTTATAATGAAGGAATTCAAAAGTTATTTTTCTTGATGGCCCTGGTGGAACTGATAAAACCTATCTTTACAATATTATTTTAGCACGAATTAGATTTGAAGGCTATGTTGCTTTAGCTGTTGCTTTCTCTGGAATTGCTGCTTTGTTGCTTGATGGTGGTCAAACTGCATATTCATAATTTAAAATTACTTTGAAACCTACAGAGTCCTCTATCTGTAATATTTCAAAGCAATCTGAATTGGCAGTTTTGATCAATGAAGCTAAAATTATTCTCTAAGATGAAGCTCCAATGATTACCAAATTAGCTTTTGAAGCTCTTAATCGAACATTCCAGAATCTAACTGGCAATTTTGAGTTTTTTAGAGGCAAGGTTATGTTATTTGGTATGACTTTAAGCAAATTCTTCCAGTAGTACCTCAAGAATCAAGGAATTAAATAGTTAATTTAAGTTTGAAACACTCATATCTATAGCTGCATATTCAAACTATGCAATTAACTATTAATATGCAAGTTCTTCACAATATATTATAGCAAGATTTTGTAAACTTTTTGCTTTATATTAATGAAGGTAGAAAACCAACAACTAGTGATGATTACATTAAATTACTGAGATCTATGATTTTAGATGGCAATGATATTACTACAAGATATAATGATAGTAATTTTATTGTTGAGAGAGCTATTCTTATGCCTAAAAATGATGATGTAGAATTAATTAACAACCAAGTTCTTAATTTGATTTCAGAGGCAAACAAATTTTTTATTCTACTGATTTTGTTGAGGATATAAATTCTGTTTATGAGAGTTAATATTTAATAGAATTTCTCAACATATTGATACTAAGTGGATTGCCTCCACATAAGCTTACTTTTAAAGTAGGAGTACCTGTAATACTTTTACATAACATGAATCCTTTTGAAGGTTTATGTAATGGAACTAGGCTTATTGTGAAAGGATTTTATAATTATGTTCTAGATTGTGAAATTCTTACTAGATTATTTCTTGAACAAAGGTTTTTTTTCTAAAATGACTTTATTACCTTCTGATGCTGTCTATTCTTTTATTTTAATATATAAATAATTTCCAGTTCATTTGGCCTATGCTTTGACTATTAATAAGGGTCAAGGACAAACTATTCCTTTAGTTTGTTTCTCTTTGCTGCAATCAGTTTTTTCATATAGACAACTCTATATAGCTTTTTCTAGAATAACTTTATGCAAAACAATCAAAATTTTGGTAAACAATATACAATCTGATGACGATGATAATATCTTTATAAAAAATATTGTTTATAGAGAATTTTAATGATTCATTTAATTTTTTGTCTTCAAATAACTCCTAAACTTTGCAAGCTAATCATTGCTACCATGTAATAATTTAAATTTTATAATTATTTTAAATTTATATTTATTAATTAAAAGTTAAGTATTTTTTATTATTTTTTTATATTTATATTTAAAATTATTAGCTTTATTTAATTTTACTATTTTTATATAGTCTTTATAAATATTATTCTTTAAAAATTTATTAGATTTTTTATATTTTATTTTTATTTTATTTTTATTAAAAAAAATTAAAAAAACAAAATTGATAAAATAGAGAACTAGAAACTCATCGTGGTTACAATTTGTGAAAGTTACCAGTCAAGTAACTAGACTTGATATAAGGTAGACAGCCTATTATGAACATCCTTCTTTATTTTATTATAAAAAAAATATATTTTTTATTTTTTATTTATATTTTATTATTTCGTCCTCAAATGATATTAAACTTATATAAACTGATCACTGCTACTGTGTAAAAATTTTAGACATAACATTTAATTAGTTGGTTATGATAATTATATATGGATTAGGGATACATAATATTTTTTATTAAAATTTAATAAAAATTAAATATTAATTACTATTATACTACTATTTATTAAAAAATACTATAAGAATACTTTTAAAAAAATACTATCATATAATATTAGATTTAGAGCTAAATTAATTTATTATTTATTAAGATTTTAAGAATATTATTACAAGTATCAGGTTTAAATATAAATTAAATATGGGTGTAGAGACTTAGTATAATTGGTAAGTTGTCACATCCCCAAGTGGCAGAACAAGAGTTCGAATCCCACTGGTGACAAAATTTAAATTTGCAGAAATGCGTTATGATAAAACTGTATGACATATCGATCAGATAAGCACCTGTAACTTTGGTCTTATCAACTCATATTGGGAGGTTGTAGAATATAGTATAATGCATGAGTTACATGAAATCTAAGTGAAGCAGCCAAATAAATCTAAGAGATCGGGAATACGAAAGCCCACTTAAGAAGTTTCAAATAGAGAGGTAGCATAGATCTTTGACAGTGCTATATAAAAGATTATCATCTTGGGAACCGGATACTGAAGGTAAACTGAACAAAGACTGAGTGTTTAGCAAAAGCACTACACCAATCAGGCTGCCAGATCAGCCGGAGAAAAAAGGATTCATTCAAAATACTAGGGGACGTCTATTAGTCCCTTTTAGGCCATCTAGATTGAGAGTTTGGGATACTGACAGTTGGCATCGAAGTACTGTTGATAGTCCATAAAGTGGGTGCTAGGGTTTGGATAAACTTTGCAAAAACACAGAGTAGATAATGGTAGCAGAGATAAAAAGCCACAAGTACTTGGCCACGACCTAGCCATAAGTTACTAAAAATTTAGGTAATATATGTGTGGGATATGGACCGCTTTAGTAGGTTTACTACAAGGATAAAGTAGTTCTAAGAGGCCTTAGCAGCAGTTCCTTTTTGGAAAAAATATCTAACAACACTAAGTTGATCAGAGGGTTTAATTGGGTAACTTAAGTAATAGTGGGTTATAGGTATGGCATCTAGTGTAAAACCTAGTGATAGGTAGATACTTAATTAGGTGCTCAAAAGACGCAGGTATGGCTAGAATGTATCCTCATTAATGTAACAAAGTTAGGGGTGGTCCTGTGGCTGCCCTGGCATTCGCAACCAAAGTTAATAAAACGTGCCAGACCCCCAAGTGATCACCTTAATATTAAAAAAAATAAATAAATAAATTTACTTGCCTCGATAGATAGTAATCCATTGGTTTATTTTGCACTAGACATTCGTTTTTTGGATCTGGCCTATACAACAATACTATTAAAAATTATCTCTATTTTTCTATTTAGATAAGCTTTTTATATACAGTATTAGATATTATATATCTAGATAAACTTTTTATAACTGAAAATAAACTTCATTCAATACATGGATTACTCTGATAATTTCATAATTAAGCAATCATGATTCTAGTTGTCATAAAATATAAAATGTTGTGATTTATAAAAGAAGCCAAGCGCACACTGATAATATAAAAGGTGGATTTTTTTTATTAATTATTGAATCATGAAGACCTATTGGCAGTCACGAGACATTTCTAGTACTTTAAGAGGGATTCTTGATAACATTACATTTAAATGCGTAATGAATAAATGCGTAGTGAATCATTCCATTTATACTAAACACGTTTCTAAGAGCGCGTGAGATTCTATGCTAAATGCGCGTATTTTCTGATCTTGGGTTCATGTTTGCACACTTTCTTTTGCTAAAAAAAGTTAGTTGCATTGTATGTATGTATTTCTCGACGACATATAAATATGTGAAACTTAATATTGTATAATTCAACGAAATTGTATATATTCTTCGCAAAGCCAAATCAAAGCATGACTAACCTTTTTTTTCAAAATAATGAATATGAAATTAATGATTACATGCTTACATTCACATTGTGAGGAAACAACATTCAACTTCTCAACGAGGTTAGACTTCTCAATGAGGTTAGACTTCTCGATGAGGTTAGACTTCTCAACGAGGTTAGACTTGATAGCGTATAATGCAAATCATATCTGCAGCATATGCTAGAAAATTGGAATAACGAATACGATCGTTAAAAAAATAGTTTTTAGATCAATAAGCTTGAAAAAAAAAACTTGCTTTTTTTTGAACTTTTAAGGATTGGAAATACATATGTGAAACTGCAAGAATACACAAAGATTCCATTGTTCTTAAATGTTGAGATCTTCTTGTATACAGGAAAATTGCGTAATTTAATATAATACAAGCCGATCCAACAATATTAAATTCCTTAAGGGATTACAGGAATCATTTAAAGAATAATTATTTTTGTAAGTATATATATATTTATTAAATATTTACACATTGGAAAATTTAAGAACGCGTTGATACCACGATAAATGTAAACTAAATAGATATTCAATATATAACGATAAATAACAATCAATTGCAATAAATAACGATAAATAAATATAATAGATATTCAGATATTCGATAATAATTCATAATAAAATGAAAATGTTATTGATACTATAGATACTATAGATACAGAGGTACAGAAATAAACTTTATTGGAATACACGTGTCAAACAACAAAGTTATATGCAGAATCATTGGTTAGAGACCTTTTTTAATATTCGGAATGACTTGCATTTGTTTACCGATATCTCGGTGACTCTATTATAAACTAAAATTTACCGCCTAGGTTTAGGATAAAATCTCGGCGTAATTTATTTCCGAGTTTCTTATCATGTCTAAAAAGTGATTCACATCAGACATATCAGATACTGTGTATTGATATCATATACAGTATATACACATAACTTTGAGTAAAAGAAAATAAGAATTTATGATCGTGATGGATTTTCCAGAATAATGTCACACGATCATTTCCTCTCTTCCATCTAATATTTTGTTCGCCATATTTATTCCGTGTTACATTCTGTCGTAACAGACTGATAAACTGTAGAACGAGAATAATTTCCAACTCACGTGATTTATCGGACGATTGAGCGGTGAGATGCTGAGTTGCTGAGATGCTGAGATGCTGAGATGCTGAGATGCTGCAGAAAGAACGTAAGTAGTCACATGCCCTATTCAGAAATTTATTATTTTACAAGCATTGCGTCCATATTGTTCCGTTTGACTCGCATGCTGTAGATATCTTGCAGCAATGACACTAAGAAAAATAATTTAAATTATTTATTATATTATTTTGTTCCTGTTAATATGTTAATATTATTGGCTATTGAATCATTAAAATAATTAGAATAATTAGTGAATGCTTTTTTGATTTATTTGATTTATTTTGATTTGATGATTGAATCACAATTTGACTTTTTGATGCAGCTGCAATAATGTATTAATTTAGACAAGATTTGTGTTAATCTTTATTAGTCTAAGTATCGCAAGATTGCTGGTTTTTTTCCGTTCAAAATTTCACTTGACTCTTCATTAATGTACGTAAGTAAGTATCCTTATATTCTCTCTTATGTCTTCTAGGTAAACAACTTGAGAAACCTTTCTAGATCCTAAAATAGGAATCTTGCACCCAGGGGCTGTTAGTTTATCAAGTTGTACCAGAACGGTCACAATAAAAAAAAAAAATTAAAAAATAAAAAAATATATATTTTTTTTTAAATATATACACTAAAAAATTTTTTCTTTCTCTCTCTCTTCTTTTCTATCTTTCCAATTTCGTTTCTTCGGTAGACTCCAGAAATGGAATCACAAAACTTCGAATTTGGCCAGATGCCACCGGCACCAATGGCCCCTGTTACAAATTCTCCCACGACGAATACCAGTATAGGTGGTCTAAACCTTACTACAGCTCAACAAAATACTAACGCTGTTTCAATAGACCCTTTGCAGAATCAACAAGCTCAAGTATTGATGCTGGAAAATACTCAGAATCAGATGGTAGTTTTAAATGCTAATCCAACTTCTCATTCACGACCTCCTCAACTATCAACAAGTCTGGCTTCTACTGCCTCTGGAACTATTACTACTTTAAATTCCATAAACGACTCTACTCAAGATATAACAATGTTGGTTAACCAAGAACAATTACCTGTTTTAGTTATGAATACTGCTCCTGCAACTTCAATGGAAGCTACAAACTCTCCTCAAATAACAATAAGTAGTGTTTCTACCACCGTTTCACTGGACCCTTCTCTGATCCACGACCCTTCAAAAATGATGGTAACCTCTCAACAAGATCAACAACAACCTCAGTTAACTCTTACTGATGTTTCTCCTCAAGTAGTTTTAGCTGCTCCACAAGAACAACAACCTACTGTAGTAAATGTTAATACTGCTATATACAATCAAATGTTCGATCCTTTAGATCATGTAAAACGACAAAATGATATGATTTCTTCCCCTTCTACTACTACTTCTATAATGGATTTAAATAGACAACAACAACAACATCAGATTGACCAATCAGCTGTCGTAAATCCTTTAACTGCCGCTCAAGCTCATGCTGTTGTACAAGCTGTCGCTTCTGCTCAACAAGTTTTGATCCAAAATATTATGTCTACTGAACCACAACAACAACAAGATCCTCCTTCAATTGATCAAATGATTATAGATACTGACCCTTCTGTTAAAGTTCATGAGGATGCTCAAGTTCAAGCCGCTGTTGCTGCCCTTGTAACTCAAGTTGAATTACAATCTCAAGCTCATCAAGTTCAAGCTCAAGTTCAAGCTGCTCATCAAGCTGCTCAAGTTCAAGCTGCTCAAGTTCAAGCTGCTCAAGTTCAAGCTGTTCAAGCTGCTCAAGCTGCTCAAGTTCATGCTGCTCAAGTTGCTGCTGCCGCTGCTGTTGCTAAAGTTCAACAAGTCGCTCAAGTTCAAGTTCAACAACAACAACAACAACAACAACAGCAACCTCCTCAAAATTTATCTAATGATCAAAATTCTTCTGTTGTTTTGGTCATAGAAAATCCGGGTACGAATAATCAAACTACTACTACAAATACTGTTCAATCTGTTGTCAGTAATGATCCTATGAATCTTGTGGAATCTATAGCTAATGCTCAAATGGTTGAATCGATGAATTTAGTTGAACAAAACAGGCGTTTGGCTATGGAAATCGCTAATAATAATCAGTTGGCCGCTAATGTTAATGCTTCTGCCAATAATATTGTCAGTCAATCGGTAAGCAGTCAAATGTCTATCAGTAATAATCAAACTGAGCAAATTTTATCGTCATCGACCCAACCACCTCCGATGGCCGATCTTTTGAATTCTAGTCCTATTGTTACTACTTCTTGGAGTATTGCACCCCCTAATAATGGTTCAAGTATTGTAGTACCTTCAGCAGGTCCAATACATCTTATCAATGTTGGGGAACATATAGTTCACAATACGGTGGTTGTAGATACGAGTATTCTTGGTAATTCTTTACAACCAGCACAAACATTAACATTTGTCGCCGAAAATCCTCAATTGGATATGCAGAATGCAGCTCAAAAATCCTCGGTTGATCACGTAATCGAATCTTCTCCTTCACAACAAATTCAATCCCCTTCGCGTACCGTATCTCCTGACCTACAAGTTTCTCTACCTCAAGATGACCGTTCCAAGAAATCACCTGAAAATGAAGTACGATCTCAAATTGATAATTCCTCTCGTATACCTTCTCCTGCACTTAACGATCAAATTAAACTGGAATTTCATAATTCCCCACCTGAGTCTTTGGATATTTCAAAAGATACTAATATTGTTCAAGATGTTCAATTATCTAAAGTTATTTCTCAACCTTCTACTACAAATTTACAATCTGATATTGATAATGTTGAATCTTCAAAAACTGCAAAGAATATTTCTACTTCAATTAATAAATCTTCTAATTTAGAAGATTTAACCAATGAACAACTTTACGCTAAATTGGGACAATACGAACATCCTAACTATTCTAAAGATCAACTTATAGAAAAAGTTAGGTATTACGAACAACGTGATAAAAATTCAAAAAATCGTACTTCTGAAAATCATAAACGTTCTCGTGGTGATTCTATAAAATCTAATTATTCTGATGATATTAGCGGTAAGCCTTCCATTTACTTTTAAATAAGTAAATATACATACATATTATTGTATGTATTATTGACTCTAATAATTTATAGTTAAATTTGCATTAATTTTTTAAGATGGGGTTTTTGGTTTTTGTTTATTGCTTATATATCGAAGCTACTTCATTAGATGATAACGATTCACCAATGACTCCAAGTGACAATGCCGAAGATTTAAAACGAGAATCTAATCGATCTGAATCTACAATAGCCGGTAGTTCTCAAGGTTCTCCATCATTAACTTCTGTAAAACCCGAAGGTCAAGATGAAAAATCTGATAATCACCGATGTATGTGGAGAGGTTGTACAAAAGTACTTGATAGTTTAGAAGCTTTAATATCACATGTCGGTGATTCTCATATTGGTAGTGGAAAGGTTAGTATTTATTTAGTCCTAAAAATTTATTTCAATCTTAATATCTATATATATTTATTTATTTATTATATATATTTATTTATTATATTTATTTATTATATATATATATTTATTTATTTATTATATATATATATTTATTTATTTATTATATATATATATACATATACATATTATTTCATTTATTATTATTTTTTTTTTTAAGGCTACCTATGCTTGCGATTGGGAAGGATGCTTAAGGGGTCAAAAGCCGTTCACAAAACGTCACAAGATGTATAATCATTTAAGAACTCATACTGGGGAAAGACCTTTTGTATGTAGTGTAAATGGTTGTGGTAAAAGGTTCTCAAGACCAGATTCTCTAACAACCCATGTAAAGACGCATTCCAATCATCGCCCGTATATCTGCTCATTCAAAGGATGTAATAAGGCATATTATCATTCAAGATCTCTCAGAAAACATGAAAAAACACATGATATACGTGCTGCTCATTCTCAGCATTCATTACCATCAGTTCATTCTGCTGGAATTTCTATTACTAATAATGGAATGCACATAAATTTTACATCACCGAATCGTCTTTTTTCATCTTCACAACAACAAACATTATTTCAACAAAGACCACCTGGTTTCGATCCTTCTTCAAATCCATTACCGAGTGGCTCTCGTGATATGAGATCTGGTCCTCCTCCTCCTCCTCAACCTATTCACCCTCATCATCTTCCACCAGTTCATCAACTTCATCCTCCATCACCTGTTGGTCCATCACCGCCATCAAGCAATTCTTTTAATTATCAACAACAACATAGGATGTTACCGCAAGGTCAACCACCATCAGGACAACATGGTTCTTTAAACTATTATCATCCTCCTCCACTACAACCTCATCGACCCGAACTAGTTCACCATAGTCGTGGTCCATCTTTTGATGGTTCTCAACAACAAGGTCCGTCCCCATCATCATCTTCTCCATCACCACATTTCTTTGCACATTCTCAGCAATCTTCAACAGCTCCAACAGGGCGCCCGTCTAATTCTCCTGCTACGAGTAATTAATGGGCTTGTTGATTCAAGCTTTATTATACATAATTCTTTCTTTTATTAGACATTTATATGAATTGATGAATATTACATTTGGTGTTGTGTGTATGTACTCTTAATATTACACGTTATTCTTGTTAAAAGATTATTATTAGCTTCTCAAAAGGAACTTTATTGTAATATATATAATTGGATTTTCACTTGTCTTTATAAAAAAAAGAAAAAAAAAATTCTAGAAAATTCGATTC
>CAJVPZ010003131.1:0-11398 GCA_910592135.1 Racocetra fulgida | reverse complement strand
GAGTCTGTATATTCTCTGATAGTTTATATAAGTGCAGTAGGTATAAATCCTTGTATAGTTGTCTAAATATTTGTATTATCCCTAGTATAATTGTTGAGTGATAGGCTAGAGTGATAAGTAAGTTTTTGGTATAATGCGTGTAGGTTTGGTAATGTAGGTAGAATGTTAAACATGAATTTAATTTTGAAGGTTTTTTCTTGACAGAGTTTAAAGTTAGTATAGAAGGATAATTTTTTGTAGTTATTGTTTAAATAAAGCCAAGTAGCATTCTAATCGATTTGTGTTGCTAGAGGAATAATATTTTCTATTCGGTGTTGGGAAGATCACATTGCTATAATGTGACTATTACAAACTCAGATTAGTTTATCTGCAGTCTAAACTAAAATATTATATATTATTATGCAGCTTCTTATAATAAGAATGCACAATTTTTTCTATATTTATAACATAAAATTAAATCGAACTTTCAATTATTAAAAACTGCAGTAATAATACTAATATTTAACAGATTAATTTTAAATATCGTGAATATTTTTTTGGTTATATACTAGATGTAAAATTTGATTGGCCAAGAATCAGCCAATCAAACTTCACATCTAGTATGCAACCAAAAAAATATTCAATTATCTGCAGAATATCTATATATAATAAATTTATATAAATTCACTTTTATAATATTTTATAAAGAATATTGTTATTTATCACCAGTGATGATATTGCTGAAGATACTATATCTCAAAAACCTACTAGCTAATACATGTCAAAGGTACTAAGTAAAAATGTTCAGAACCTCCAAAAACCTAACCCTAACAAAGATTTGGACTCTTATATCTAACCCTAACCTTGGTCTAAAATTGCACCCTATCTCTAAATTTGATAAAAGAAATAGATGGTGGTGGTATCGCCACTGGTGATAAATGCTAAAATTCTTTATAAAAACCAAATTTCATACATATAAGCAGTATTTTTACCTTATAAGATTTATATATAATTTGATTGTAAATGGGTCACAAGCGCAACACATTACAGGTTTGTAAGATTAAAAAATTTAACCATATATATATTATTTTTTAAATATGTAATAATGAAAAATCTGAATAATATACACAAAGTTATATTGAAAAGTGGCATATCTTTGGAGGGTGAAACTACAGATGTAAGGTTTGTGACAAATGCAATTATCATTCACAATTATATTGCAAAACATACAAAAAAGAAGCAGATAGAATGTATAAGCAATGTGAATGTGATAAGAATTTATATACGTACAAATAAATAATATCGATATATCAATTCTAAGCATTAGATAAAAATTAATACGTAAACATAACCCTGGCTTATGCATAATTTATCTTTGAGATGAGTAACCCTTAATTTATTCTCCTTTGTTACTTTTTACACAAGCCACTAAGCCCAAAAGATTTAAATAATGTGGACTGATACTTAACACTAAACACAAAATTTGTATTTTAATAAATCATGCACAACTTATTTGGTTGTTGTAAAACCCCAGAATAATCTAAACTAAATTTAGTAAATTACTCACAGTAACTTTATGATTCACACAAATCCCTTATATGATCATTTGTTCATTTGTAATTCATAATTATTGCGATTGGTAGAGCTGGGATCCTTTGAATATCTATCACGGCTATTTAATGAATATTCACAGATTTTAGTCATTCGCGAATAATAATGAATAAATATACTCATTTTACATAGATATTCATAGAGAATTCACAAATATTCAGGAAATTCGCAAATATTCATAGAAAATTCACGAATATTCAGAGTATTCAGAAAATTTCACGTGATTACGTTTCTCATAATTATCAAATAGGTGCCGTCAAGGGAAAACCTCGCTTTCAAGTTTATTTTGTGTATAGTTGGTTATCTGTGTGCCGTCTATGGTAAATCTATATCTGATGATAGTTTTACTATAGACGGCACACAGATAACCAACTGTATACAAAATATACTTGAAAGCCCGATTGTAGGTTTTTCCTTGATGGCACTCAAATATTCGCACAGAATATTCACACAGATATTCATACAAATTATTCGCACAATTGTTCATGGATTTTGTATAACAGAATATTCATATACTAATTAATTGTATCTGTAAATATTCACGAGCCCCAGCTCTAGCAGTTGGATTCTGCTAAAATATTATACTTAAAAATGGAATCAAATATAACCAATCAAATCTGAAAGTATTCAAAAAATTGAATTTTGATTGGATAAAAAAATTTTCTGATCATATCGGAATGGAATAGAATTTAATAGTGAAAGTATTTACCGTCCCTTGCATGGGTCACATACTAGTACAAAATATTTAGCTTCCTTCTTTAGACTTTTTCCGTCTATGGAATGTTCATGTTTCCCAGATATTCTAAACTCAATTGTCATATAAATTGTCATAAATATGGAGGATCAGAATGCTGACATGTTAGGTTCTAATTTTAAGCCTTATACCAAGACTCATAAATATTATTTTTTTTATCTGATAATTTTAGTCGTGTACTTCATTAAAAAATTTTTTTTTAATATTTAGTTAATAATACAAGTGTTGTCTTTGGTGCAAGTGTTGCAGTTAGAAAAGATAACTTTGAAACTATTATAAGCAACTGTCTCACTTTTGTTGATAAATCAATGCTCGTAAAAGAGTTTATTGAGAGTTCAGATTTTGTATCACTTATTCTTCGCCCTCACTGATTTGGCAAGTCAACAAATTTATCCATGCTAAACCATTTCTTTAAAATACCATATTCCCAAGAAGAGAATGATATCAGCAGGAAAGTTTTTGAAAAACTGAAAATTTCAACTGAAGAAGAAATTATGCAAAAACATTTTGCACAATATCCTATCATTTATATTACTCTTAAGGTTTGAACATTGTTAAGTTTTGCTTATTACGATTATCTATTTTTGTTTCACTTACAGTATATCACAAATAAGGATCTATGCACTGGAACATGGGATAAAATAATAGAAAAATTAAGAGCGCTTGTAGTGGAAATTTATGATAAACACCGCTACCTTATTAGCAGTTTATATCCTGAGGAACAAGAGATATTTCAAAGAATTCTTAAAAGAGATCCAATCTATCCTGAATCACAATTGGAGTTTTCTTTGAAGGCACTTTCCAAGCATCTGCGACGATATTATAAAAAACAATGTATTGTGTTGGTTGATGAATACGATTCCTTGATAAAATATGCTTATAATAAAGAATATTATGAAGTTGCAAATGATTTTTTTAAAGGCATGTTCTCATCATTATTGAAGGTAAGTCATATTTGTAAATTTTTTATTATAATCCTATCAAAAAAAATTTATATCTATTCTAATTGAATACTAGAGCAATGATGAAAATATTACAAAAGCTATGTTAGTTGATGTATTACGGATTGCAAAATCTGGGTTCTTGTCTGGGTTGAATAATCTTATAGTTTACCCTTTGCACCAAGAAAGTCAATTTCATCTTTATGCAGATAAGTTTGGATTCACATCCGATAAAGTAAAATTATTATTTTCACTATATGAAGATTTGCAAATTAATGACATTCGGAAGTGGTATGATGGTTACATCTCAGGAGGAGGTATCCATTTATATAATCCGTGGTCTATTATTTGTCTGCTTTCACGTGGTATTTTAGATGCATATTGGACAGATACGGAAAGCACTCGAACATTAGTAAAATGTCTATGGAAAGCAAGCTCTTCATTTAAGGAATCCATTGAAAAGTTATTGAAAGGGGAAAGTATAACTAATGCTAAGGTTCAGGATGATCTTCGATATTTAGATTTAGATCAATGTCAAGATTTGGCTATTTGGACACTTCTTTACTATGCAGGATACCTTACTATGAATTCTGAGAAGCATCTTGTTATTCCAAATGAGGAGATTTGTTCAGAATAGCATAATTGGGTGATCAATGTACCATTTTTTACTCAAGGACAAACTATCACATCAATGTTAGATAATCTTTTACATGGAAATCTTGATTTATTTAGTAAAGAATTTGAAAATATAATTGTAGATATGCTTTCATTTTATGAGGTCAGAGAGTTGACTTCTGGAAAAAATGCAGAATATGTTTATCATGTCTTTTGTTTAGGAGTGTTTGCTAATGCTCGTGATTGAGAGTTTATTGTTCATTCTAATCGTGAGGCTGGTTTTGGGAGATATGATATAAAAATAGTTTCAAAACCAGGTGTTAATGAGATGGCTATTATCTTTGAATTTAAGGTTGTTCATGATAAAAAAAGTTTACATGATGCAGCTCAAGAAGGATTACTTCAAATCGAAAAGAAGCAGTATCGAGTAGGCCTAGAAGAAAATATTAAAAAACTTTTGGAAATAGGAATTGGATTTGAAGAGAAAAAAGCTTGTGTATTAGAGTGTTTATTTCATAGAACAGAAGAAGGTGCATGGAACAAGGATTATGAAAAATTAATTTCAGATTAACGTAATATCATTTGTTTTATCAAAGATAGCAATGAATTATGACAAACGACCAAAACTAACTGATTTTTATAAACAACAAATTTGGTCTATAAGCATCTACCTATGCATCCAACTCAATCTAAGAAAAATTTTTTAGCAACAACATTAGTATAGTTTAAATTTCAAAATCTTTGACTAGGAAGCAAGCAAGTTTAATTATCTTATATATTTTTAATATATAAATGCTTTTATCCTTCAACGACTGTTTGTGTGTATTTCTTCTGAAACTTATTAAGACTAAAGTCTAAAGACTTATTATTTATATCTCTCAAAAACTGTGGATAAAATTATAAACATTTGATGTTAATATTCATTATATCGGGATCAAAGTAAAGTTGAATTCTAAAAATTATTGACAGATTATTGGGGTGTACAATATCAGTCTAATTAGAAGATCACTAATCAAGATTTTTTTATAGTGTACTGTAGATTAGCGTTAATTTAATAATAAAAAACATAGAAAGCTCAAGCTGCAATAACTCTTGAATCAGCAAACCCACACAAATATAATTATATTTGTCAAGTTTATAGTTGTTAGGCGAAACCTAAAAAGAAAATTATAAAAATACATTTTATTGTTAAAATTTCCTTCTTTGGGTTTCACCTAACAACTATAGTCAGGTTCGTTAAAATGTGCTCTTTAATATGACAATGCTCTTTTTTATTTTTATTGTCTGAAATGTAGCGGGGGGAATAAAATACTGCCAATATTCTCGTTTTTGATGCCTTATTAATAAAAATATCAAAAAAGTAACTTTGAATTTTTCTGTACATATTGTGACACAATATGCAATAACTATGTTTTTGAATAAGATAGCTGCACAACACAGTCGTGCCAAAACCAGGAATGTAAATTTGGATTTTAAAAATTTGTGTATTATTTATATAATAGAGTTAAAATCAAAAGATAAGAGAAAATAAGCCAGATATTTAAATTGTAATTTTACTATGTTGAAACATGGATTGGAAAACATAAGAGTTTTTAATTTAATTTTGAAATTTCAAATGTAAGAAATTAAATTGCATAGAAAAATAATAGATTTGAGTTTTAGAAAATTGTTATTTTATTGTTTATACAAGATTTATTATATGTATTGTTGATATTACTAAAGTGAGTTATGTACTTTAATGCGCATATGCGCATGCACCTACTTATAAAATCATGATTTCAACTTATCATACAAACTCTTAAGATTATGGATTTTTTTTCTTCTTGTTATTTAATGTGCTTTATTATATAAGCAAAACATCTCGAGTTAAAACTTAGTTAGCCAATAATGAATTGTAAAACATGATCATAATTGCAAGATAACAATATTGGATCATGTGATAATAAATATGAAATTTGTTTTGCAGAAACAAATGGTTGGCTAAAACAAGCCACATGATCATTATATTATCCGAAATTATCTAATAACAAATTACGCCTTGATATAATATAACATGATCATGAAGATCAAAACAAAACGTTCGTTTTCAAAAAATCTCTCTTTACTCAATTTTGTCTAAGAAACTGCTTTTCATGCTCTAACAAAAAAAATTCCTTGAATGGTTTTATATATTAAATCTTTCTAACTAGTGTTTTGCAAAAGATCCAGATCTAATTCGGATTCGATCCAGATCTGATTCAGATCCGATCCAGATCTGCTTACAGATCGAGTTCAGATCCATTATTTTTGGATCTGTATAAATTCGGATCCATAGTAGAATCTGGTCGGGTATACCCAATCTGGATCCGTAATAGTATTGCATGATATCATACGCTGATTAGTTAATTATATATATAATTTTAACTGAGGTAAAAATCACCACCCAAAAAAGTTTTAAACATCACATGGACAATATATCGAGTACTAAAATTTATATAACCTAACAAAAAATACAAACAAAAATACAAACAAAAATTTAGACTAACAAAATAATAACAATAAGCAATACATTAATTATTTTATTTATTTCAAATAACTCAATAAACATACAACCAAAAAGTACAGTCAGACCTCTCTAAGTGCACACTCTCTAAGTGCACACCCTCTCTAAATGAACACTCAGATTCTGGCCCAAATATATTCTTAAACACTATAATGCACTTTTCTTATTATTCTCTAAGCACATTGCTAAAGTGTGGTCCCAAGGGTATGCACTTAGAGAGGTCTGACTGTAGTATGATTAATGATTTTTTTAAGTATTTAAAATATTCCAATGCCTTTTAAAATAATTATAATCCTCCAATTTATGCAATGATACAAAATTTTTATTAATACTACCAAGTCATTTGTTACTAATTGGGTTCATTATGTTTTCTTCAACAATTTTTTGGTGCTGTGTCTAATGGATTTAGAATTATAAAAACCTTTTATTTAAATAAATAATCAGAGTTATAATCTTCCAAAAGAGCATTAAAAATAAAATCTATAGGATTTTCTAGTGCAATTGCATTTTCTTGATTAGTTTTTATAATTTTATTTCAATTTTCATTCTTTTTTCATTTATTATTAGTGAAAATTTAGTTACAGCAATCAACATATATTTTTTAGAATAGTGTATTTATTAGATTTAACAATTGCTTTTCACTTTGATGTATTGAAAAAAAAAATAACTAAATTAGATCATAAATTATCATTTGGTAAATATTTATCAGGTATTCCAAAATTTATAACAGTTAATTATACAGAAGTTATCAATTTGAAAAAGCTCTGTAGACCAACAGGAGCCACAATTGATAAATAATATTTTTGCACGTTTTACACTACATTTTATAAAAGCTCGAGTAGCATAACTTTCTATAAAATGAGGTGCAACTATATCAGAATCATCAACGAAGTTGAACAGATCAGATCCAATTTGGATCTGATAAGGTTTCAGATCCTAACTTAGATCCAATCTAGTTTTTTCAGATCAGATTCAGATCTTTAAAAAGTTCCATCCAATTTGGTCTATACAGAACACTATTTCTAATTCTAATTCTGACTCTAAGAATTTTGGCATTATCACATAATCGAAAAAATTTTGATAACAATGCTGGGAGCAGGGAGGACTTTTTCATTTTTCAAAAAAGCATAGGATTTTTCATGCTGCAGTCAACCAATCAGAAACCATATTGTTAGGCATGATATAAACAGATGGATAATCATTGAATCATGCAGCCAATCAACAAACATAACTCATATATTATTATTTTGACTATAGTTTAACTTCGAAGTAAAATAAGTTATATTTTAGAAGAATAAAACTCTTTACCCATCTTATAATAACAAGTTACAAGTATAAAAACTTTATTAGAAACATTTTTGATAAGAAACTACACATTCTTTATTAATATACTTAATACTTTTACACAATTAACAAAACTATACTATTGTATATATAAAATGACTTCTATTGAATTAAAAATCTTCTAGAGAATATACAACTTTTGAAAATGGTCTGTAAAGTTATAATAAAATCAACACATTAATTATTTAAATAATAATATATAAGAAAAAAAAGAAAAACTAACATTGAACTTTATGAATTAAAGGGTGTGGTGACTTAGTAAAGTTGGTAAGTTGTTGTATTCCCAAGCAGCAGAACTAGAGTTCAAATTCCACCGGTGACAAAAATTTGAATTATAGAAAATGCATTTGGAAGACTGTATCCTATTGGGTTGTAGAATCTGTAATGGTGGTCATACCAGCTTGTACTGGAAGATAGTGGAACATGTAGTGTGATGTATGAATTACACAAAACCCGAGTGAAACTACTGGATAAATCTAGCGAATTTACAGAGTATAGGAACCTGCTTAGCAAGATCCGAGTAGAGAGGTAGCACAAATCTTCGATAGTTACTATGTAAATGATGATCAACCAGATACTGAAAAACTGGACAGAACCAAGGTGTTTGGCAAAAGCACTATACCAACCAGGCCAATAAGGAAAAATGGAGGAAGGGTTCTGCCTTCCAGGCTGTAGGATTGGAAGTTTAGGTTTCCAAAGATATGGGAGAGAGTCTATAAAGTAGGTACCAGGGTTTGTGTAAACTCTACAAGGGTAGTAGTAGGTAACTGTAGCAGTTTCGGCTCACAAGTACTTGTTTTCGGACTCAGCGTAAGTTATCAAAAAGGCCTAGTCTGAAAATATGTGAAATATAGAAAGATTAGAGGGGTATATACTACACCCTTTCTAGAGCAACTTGATAAGTATGAGAACCTTACTGGGTTATCTATAGAATTAGAATACAAGTAGTATAATACATATCGATTTGGGTAGTCTTTAAATATAGCAGCACAAGATTATAAGCCAGCATAATTGTAGGTGGTGGTAAATATACTACTTAAATACCTAATAAAAATTCACCTGTTTATGATATTACAAGAGAAAAAAAAAAAAAAACTTTATGAATTAAGCAGTACAATATATTTTTACTACATTCTACTATACAGTAGACAGTATTTCAACTCTTAATAAATCTACCTTTTATTGCACGATTCAAATTGAGTTTTTTAACAAGATGTTTGCTAGAAAGCTATTTAATTAGTAAAGAATTATATAGTTAGTTTATTTTTTTTTAAGTTTACTAATATCCAAAAATTCTGGTTTTATACTACCATCCTATATAAATACTTGTATAATATCGATCCCAGAATTCATTAGAATCAAATGTCTCTTCTGCTGATGCTGAGGAAGATATTATAAATACTGGGCATATGCAGAAAAGGAAGCAAATCATCAACTATTTAGTACAAAAAAGAAGACATCCAATCAAAATTGAGATTTTGTAGATATACACAAAACTCAAATTGAACTATAACACTTTATTTTACTACAATTATCCACTGCCTATAATTGAATGCATTAACACAATTACACAGATTCATAGCTTTCATAAAAATTAAAAATCTGCCTAAATTAATTGATGCTAAAAGAATTCAATCATTTCTAATATTATAAAAAGAATTTCTCATAGATTATATGCAAATAAATTAATGCATACACAAGAAAAGTATATTAAATATCAGTAAAATTATCCAAAGTATCATAAAAGCAGTATTAACTGTATATAAACCCAAACCTATTATACAACAGTGATGGCAAATTAGAGGTTATTTGCCTTTTTTTCAAATGACTTAGGTCATTTCAGACTAAAATTTATAATAAAATTGAGGTCATTTGAGGTCATTTGAGGTCATTTGAAGATCATTTGAAGGTTATTTGCCAACACTATTATACAATATATAATTAATAAATCAAAGCTTAAATTTCAAAGCTTAAATTTCAAATTATCATTATCAATTTAATTATTTAAAATCAGTTTCATATTATAATAGAGTTCACACCTATTTAGTTTGAAATAATTATAATGAATATTAGAAAGCAATGGTTTAATAAAATCATTTATAATACCCTTAATTAATATTATAATTTAGCATCATCTGACAAATGGCTGTATATCTTGCCTGTAGCCAAGCATGCCAATTCTGAGAGGTTTTCTACTTAGTAGATATTATTTCTTCTCTAAAACCATTAACAATATCTGTGTCAATATTTTTTTAATAAATCATTGAATAATTCAAATATACTTTAAGGTATACTAATGTTAATATTAACATTAATTTAATATTAACATAAATAAGATATTATAGCAATTGACCTTCAAAGGCCAATTTGAAGAACCCAACTCTATAAGTTCATCACATCTATTCAAGTATATATTCATGTATGTATATATATTATAATATAGCAATACAGAGTCTTAGTAAAGCTATACTACTTGACTTAATATGTAAAGGGTTAAGGAATATGTTTGTAAACAAAAAAAGAATAAAATAAAAAAAAAAACTAAAAGAGACTTTAAAGTAAAACAATAAACCAAAAATAAAGAGGCAATGGTTCTAATTCTAAAATACAATAAAATATTCAAGAAAAGGAGAAGAGGTGATAGCTCAACTTAATATACCAAAAATAAATACTCAAAAAAGAAAGAAGAGATGATGGTTTAACTTTAAATATATAATAAAAACACAATAAAAGCTTTATTAAACACAATAAAAAGAAAGTAGGTGATAGCTACACTTCTAAAAAAATAAATCATAAATAACAAGGAACTAAAAGTAGAAAAGAGTTAGTCTAATTATTAAGAAATTAAAAGAAAATAAGGGACAGTCTATTCATTAAAAATAATCTATAAATAATAAGAAACTAAAAGTGAGTAAAGGATAGTCTGCTCTGCTTTGGAGGAAAAGGCAGGATTTTTATATCTTTTGAACTATTAGTAAACAACCTAGTTGATGACTCAGTTAATAATTCAGTTAATAACTCAGTTAACAACTCAGTTAACGACCTAGTTAATGATCCAGTTAACGACCTTTTTAACAACCCAGTTAACGACCTTTTTAACAATCTAGTTAATAACCCTTTTAACAACCCTTTTAACAATCCAGTTAATGTACCAGTTAACGTATCAGTTAACGTACCTATTAACATACCAGTTAATATACCTATTAATATACCAGTTAACATATCTAATATTATACTAAAATTAATACTATTTGTTAAAAATTTTATCATTAAACTAAAGCTAAAAATAAACATATAATAAATATAAATTATACTAATAAAATATATTAATAAAATCTTCTAAAGTATGCTAATAAAATCTACTAATATAATAATAGTTAATATAGTTGCGAATAGCAGGAATCAAACAAGTACTAATGAAGATTTAAATACATCAGCAAAAAATAAATACGAAATATTGCGAACGAATTTGCGATGCCAAAATATTTCGAAATTATTGCAATTGACGCGAAATATTTCGAAAAAAATAATTTCGAAAAATTTCGAAATATTGCGAAAGAATTTGCAAAATATTTCGAAAAATTTAATAATATTAAAGATAAAAATATATTG
>CAJVPZ010003130.1:0-11399 GCA_910592135.1 Racocetra fulgida | reverse complement strand
AAAATTAGTTAAGTAGTTGTCAAGAAATTGTAATTTAAAAATTAAAAAAAATTTACTAAAAATGATTTGTCCCATTTTTACTGACTCCCCCCATATATTTAGTTATATAAATAAATATTCAAATAAATTTCTATTATCTATTTATTATAAAATGTACTAAAGAAGTTGTATTAAATTTATATCAATAATATAGAAGATTGTACAAAAATTTTTAATGTCAAGAATGAATTATTACAAAGAAAATTCTTTCAAGAATCTTAACTTCCTGTTTCCACTATTATGGATTAAATAATATTTCATTCTAAATTAAGGGTGATTATCTGCAAATCCTAAAAATAGAAAAATTAAAACATCACCTCATCAAACAAATTTGGAATCTTCTATTATAACATGAAACTTATTGGCCGAATAGTGATAATCAACCATCTGACAACTAAAAAACTAGTATGCGAAATAAAATCTAAAAGATAGAAAGAACAAATGTGCTAATTTTTTTTATAATTCTTTTAAGAAATAACAAAATAATAAAAATTACCTTTAAAGCTGATTTTATTTTTTTAAACTACCAATATGATCTTATAGTGAAGCCTCTTTATTTAGACAAAATTAAACCTTTTAATAAGTTTATGCTTTAAATTAAAATGACTTATTGTTTAAAATATCTTGAAATTCTTAGAATAATAATAATAAAAATACCTTTAAAGTCCATTTCATTCTCTTTAACTAGTGATTGTAGTTGATTGACTAATAGACAATCGACTAAGTTACTAGCAACATCATCGACTTGGTCAGCTAAGTTATTTAGGGGGTGCATTGCATTGCATAATTACTAAAAATGTTTTAGTCTAATCAGATTTGAATTTTAATACTATTTTTCATTATAATATTATCGTAATCACTATAACAATATAATAATAAATAATTTGATTCTTTAATAAGCTTTAAAGTGCTATAATATAGAATTAATTATAATTTTTTATTAATATTTTTGAAGCTTAAACTAATTTCTTTGCTATTTTTAAGCATGATTGTATATATTTGCTATATAATCTAATACTGTTCTTTTACTTTTTAATCTATATTGCTGAATGTCATAAATCTAAATTCTTTTCAATCTTTGAATATTTTCTATTAGAGGGTTTTAAAGTTAAAATATGAAAATCTAATTTTAATTGAAATTGATTACAAATTTATTTTCAAATGAGTAATGTATTAACTTTATTTTATTTTTTAATAAATTTGAAATAAATTTTAGCATTAAAAATCCTATTATTTTGTTAAATGAGAATCTCCAGACATCTTATTTTATTTTTTGATTTTAAAATTTTTGAAATACAAATAAGATTTTTCAAACTCTCATTTAATTTCAAAATGTGTTACTTATTTGTTAACTTTGAAACTCTCTATTAAAAGAAATTTAGTTAATTATATTTTTATATTTTGTGCTTTTTTTTTTTTTTTTTTTTTTTTTTTTTAAACTAGCCTTTTTGCATATGAATTTTTATTCAAGTATACTAGGTGGAGAGCTCATAGCAGAACCCCAATTATATTAAAGAGTATAACTAGCCACATATGCAGCTTTTAGTTATCTATTTAAATAGTTTGCATATAGATAACTGTATATTATAGATTCTACACTAGCTGCTATACCTATAACTCAACTAAAGAATTACTTATTTAAATACTCTATAATGTATACAACTATTTGTGCTATTAAAACATCTCCATTATATTTGTTAGTCAAAAAGTTCTAGATATATACCTTAGTCTTAAGACTAATTTATCCTCGAGATATTGTTGTTAGAGTTTCCATACTTATAATTTCGCTAACCTAGATTTTTAGTAACTTATACCAAGTTTGAGAACAAGTACTTGTGAGCCAAAGCCACTATCACAAATCCCAGCATCCACTTTAAGAACTATCTATTGTTTCTCCAGATTCTCAAACTCCCAATTCAGATAGCTCGGAAGGATGGACTCCTTTCTCTGATTCTTACTGATGGCTTAGTTGGTATAGTACCTTGCCAAACACCTCAATCTTGTCTGGTTTCTGGTTCTTCAGTTGATAATTCTTTATGTAGCATTGTCAAAAGTTTGCATTATCTTTCTATTTGGAACTTGCCAAGTGAGCTTCTGTGTACTTCATTTTCAGATTTACCTAGCTGCTTCACTTGGGTTTCATATAACTCATATATTACACTGAATATTATGCAGTATCCCAGTACAAGCTGATACGACCAAAGCTACAGATCTGATGATTCATTAGATTACAAAGTTTGCTATAACACATCCAGTAAAATTCAAATTTTGTCATCAATAGGATTCAAACTCTTGTTTTGCTGCTTAGAGGTATGACAACTTACCAACTTTACTAAGTTATTACACTCTTATTATTTTAAAAAAAAGATAACTATATTATTATTTTCTTTTAAAAACAGGAGATTATAAATAGTACTATGATTTAAATAGTTTCTTTGTAAGTAATAATATTACCTGCATCAGAAAAGAGCTATTCAAATAGAACAATATTTATAGGCTTGTTTGTATAATAAAAAGAAGGTAGATTTTTTTTGTGTCATCACTATAAAGGATTATTAAAATGATATTGAAGATGATTTGTAGGTAAAACAAGAAGTGAAGGGAGTTGTAAATACAAGAATATTTCTATATCTATTGGAAATATAATATATTGTAATAATAAATTTTAATTAAAATAATCTATAAATATAGAATAATTAGAAGTAGTTGAAGTAATAGATATCATTAAAGAAATTAAATGTGATTGCAAATAAAGTTCAAGTATTAATTTGTTTTTTTAAACTATATTTTATATTCTTAATTTGTTTTTCATTAAAAAATTCAAGTACTTAAACTCTGGATCTAAAAAACTAACAATACAACCTAGCTTATCTAGAATTTCACAGTGCTTATTTAAAGAGGCTAGAATGCTATCATATATTGCTAATATTTGAGAACTTGATATATTACGTTTAATATTTGTAAAAATTCTTTTAAACAAAATAAAGTCGGGTCCATAATAAAAGAGTCAGATATGTATTACTTGAAGTAATGTTTGTTGTATCAACAAAAAGTCAAAGCAATAATAATAGTTCTTCTAGTACAGCCTAATTATCTGAGCTTGGTATTAATTTTCTAATATTTCCCTATCAATATGAGTAGTTAGTTTAGAGTCCCAAAGAAGGTTTTCTGCAAATATAGGAAGTGTATTATAAAAATACTTAAATCTTTCTAGTAAAAAAAAGGTACTGTTCCAATGTATCTTAGTATCAGATGCAATTGAATTTAAAACTTCATTTTCTAAAATTTATATTAATTAAAAAGACTATATTAGTTTATATATACAGTCAGACCTCTCTAAATGCACGTCGTCGGGACCAGCTCTAGCACGTGCATTTAGAGAGGTGTTGCATTTAGGAAGGTAAAAATCTATATATGTAATATTAGTTGGGCCCAAAAGAAGACGTGCATTTAGAGAGGTGTTGCATTTAGAGGGGGTGCATTTAGGGGGGTCTGACTGTACTATATTGCGACTTAGAGATATATATAGGCTTAATTTAATTTTCTATTAGAGATGTATTAATTTAAAAAGAATTTCTAAAAGAGTACATATATATCAATATGTTGTTTAAGAAATTATTTCTAAATTAGTACATCTTTAATAGTAAATTAAATAGAGCTATAATTCTATTTTTCTATATATATATAATAAATATATATGTATATGCAAATTAATTATTATAATTATAAAAATTACCTGTTTTATTTACTTCACAAAAAGTTAATTTTAGTAAATCATAATATTTATCATAGATTTTACTAAAATGCACCTATAGTGTTTTATCACCTATATTGTATTATCTCAAAAATTAGCTAATTAATCATTATAAGATGTTCTAAGTAAAAATGTTCTATGCCCCAAAAAACCCTTCCCAAACCTAATCTTAACCTTAATATTAACTTTAATATGAAAAAATTGATGTTAAAAATTTTATATACAAAACTTATAAAAACATAGAAAATTTTAAAAAACATAATAAAAACATATAATAGGTGCAAAACCACCATAGGTGCATTTTAAAATAATTGTTTATCATAATCAATAATAAAATTATTTAATTTTTTCATCATCTCGATAACACAGCGAATATTATTTGTATTTAATTGCCACATAGCTTTTATCATTGCAGAATTATTATCTGTTATACCTCCAAATAATTTTAATGTAATATTTCATTTTTGAAATTCTTTGTATAAGCAATCTTCGATATTATCTTCTAAATATAGATATTTAAAAGTTTCTATTGTGAGTAACACTTGTTTAATTTCAAAATTAGGAGTTATCCAGTATATAGTAATTTTAATATAAGGCTTATGATCTTGTGTCTATAAATCTGTGATAAAAAAAAAAGTATCTATAGTATTTTTTATTAATTCATCTAAGTTTTTTTCTTTAATACTTACAAATTCACTCATTTTTTTATTTAAAGTATTTTTGTATAGAACTAAATAATATGAATTAAGTTTATAAATAAATTTATAAAACTTTAAGTTATCAACTAAATTAAAAGCTTGCATATTATCGATAAGTCAATTTAAAAAATGATTTGTAATTTTTTGAACTTTTGCTTAATTAGAATTTGTTTTTTGTTCTTTTAAAAATGGATCAATTATTTCTTCTTCAATAATCTGATGTTTAGTTCTCAGATGAGT
The DNA here is from genome assembly GCA_910592135.1 of Racocetra fulgida. Taxonomy (NCBI): domain Eukaryota; kingdom Fungi; phylum Glomeromycota; class Glomeromycetes; order Diversisporales; family Gigasporaceae; genus Racocetra; species Racocetra fulgida. The sequence goes on along the minus strand of CAJVPZ010003130.1, from coordinate 6,668 downwards.
AGCAATATTAGTGATATTTGTTTTTTCTTTACAAATCCATTCATATTGACTTAAAGATGTGACAAAAATCAGATAATTTTTTAAAGAGGGAGGAGTAAAAAATTTAAAATTATATATAAAGACCTGATCAAAATATATAATAAGAAAGGAGGAGAAGAGTAAGCTTCTAATAAAAAAAAATCTGGTGATAAATGACACTGTCTTTACAACACCATTATCATTTTTAATTAATATTTTATATCTTCGAGTTTCTTTTTAAACAAATTTCCAAACCCAACTTTCAAATCGTACTGTTAGGATAACTTTCATATATAATATTGATGATGTTTGAATATAACTAGACAAATCTGATTCAGACAATGAGTTTTCTATTACAATATTTTTTTAATATTTTTTTAATTTTATTAAATAACAAATTTATATAAATTTAATAATATATTCATAGGGTTTGGATTCCATAGCTTAGCAGTTAAACACCCAACCCCTCACAGACTAGATCAATAGTTCGAGTCAAGCTGAAGGCAAATTTTAATAAAATTTGCTTCTATAATCTACAGAGCTATAAAATTGAATACAAAGCTCTATAGAAGTTCAAGTACAATACGAAATCAGAATAAGGAGTTTCCGGAAGGAGACCAAGTTATGGAGTGTAGGCATTATATGTGATAGCAGTGTTACAGAAAGTTAGATTATACAGAAAATCATATGAATTAGTTCTCTAGTTGGGGTGACCTAGAGGCTGTACCAATATCCTTGCATCCAATTTGTAGGGTACTTGCTTGGAAAGGTGATACAATGGTAGTCAAAACTAAAGTAGTGAGTAAAGTGGTGATACATGACTATGGGCTATGATAAAGGATCATACCTTAACTAGAATTGGAAGCACCTCTGGCCTTGCAGAACAACCTACTATGAAAGATTACTCAACATAGAGGGTGTACCTATTTCTGTATAATTAAATATACCAAATTGAAGCTCTGGTCACACCTATATAGAAGTCTATAACGAAAAGAGTTAAGGATTTACTAGTATGAATACTGTACCAACCAGGGTTGAGATACCTCAAGTTGGAAGTTGTACAATATGTACAACGAAGGCCAATGGCTAAAAGTATATTAGTTATCATATATAAAACAAGTTTTTAATGAATACTATAAAAGGAAGTACAAAGGGGATAGAAAAGTACACAAGCATATGAAAAACCAAAAAAAGGATGATAAAAAACCTGTGAATGGCAAACTGGCAGCAGCAGCAGGTCTCTAGCTTAAGATACGGATTAGTAGTACCTGGGCAAATATGTGGAAGGATTAGGCATTTATAGAAATGAAGAAATGCAAACTGGTATAACTTAGTCAGCGCAAACCCAAGATACATCCTAATCCGTTAGATAATACCAACTTTGTCATATGATGAACCTAACTAGGCAACAGGAACCTGGCTTGAGATACATGCATGAGAGGCTCTTGGCAGGCACACCAATCTGGAAGGCCTTTAGGGACTAATTACCTGAATGAACCAAATTAGGAGTCACTGAGATTTGATTGTAGGTCATAGGAGAATATAGTTGTATAACTAGAATTAGCTAGTTGTGAAGCACAAAAACTAGATAATACGAAGGTGGGATATAGAATACTCTGGTAGGTTTAGGTTACAGATAAAGTAGTCTAAGCCTCATATTCAAAAATTAGTTCAGTTAGTAGATGCATAAGTAAGCAACAAGGTTGTATAGTAGTGTACAAACTTAAGAATTAATAAAAGATACAAGAGGCATGACCTTACCTTAATATTGAAAAAAAAATATATATATTCATACACAAAAATTACACTCTTTCTGTTGATCACTTGTACCAATCTAATATCAAAAGCAAGTTGAAGATTCAAGCCTAGAAGTCAACAACAACTTAAAGTTTTCTTGATACAAACTGTTGTTAATGAAGTCTTTAAAAGGAACACATCAAGGAGCAGGCATTTTAGCAGTTTGCAAAAGGGTCAAGTCTGGTTTTTTTGCTATTTTTTGAGTGAACTTCTCTTTGCATTTAGCATCCAAACCAGAGGAGTCTTTGGGAACAGCAAGTAGAAAAGAAAACTAAAGTTGTTTGAAGATGAAAGACTATAAAAAACTCTTGAAACAACACTTCTTAGTTGGAAAACTTGCAAAAACTTGATATTTTCTTGCTGTTCTTTGGTTTCAAAATTTTTAACAAAAAGTGGCAAATTTGGTTTATCACCTCCAAAAGATTAGCATTGTTTATTACTTCTATATTAAAAAACTAGATGATGACAAATCAGCACATATTACAAAATGAATGAAATAATAACAACAAATCATGTAGAGTTTTTTAAAGTCCTTATACTTTTGGATGAAGATATAGATTTAATGAAAAAAATCAAGCAAAATGTTTTAAGATATACAACATGTTTCTTTTATATAATTTTTTGAGTTTTAGTACATTTTGTTATAGTTATATATTTTTGTCAAGATTCTCACATTTAATAGCAGTGTTGTTACAGGACAGTTGTAAACAATAAGTTTGAACACTTTAGACAATTTTGAACAATTAAATAAATTAAAATTACTCAAAATTTTATTAAGATAACCTATATTATTTCCAAATAAATATATAATTATATATTTTTTAACCAAATTTATTAATTATTAAAGCTTAGACATTCTCTGAACACTTGTGAATACTTGGATACTTGGATGTTGAACAGTGCTAAAAAAGCCTTTAGACAGTCAAAATGTATATCACTGATTGTTATTCTGTATAATTAGAAGTTTTTATCTAATTAGCAGATTTTCTTCTTTTTAGCAATAGTTTCTTTTAGGTTTTAGTCTAGTTTTTTTATATTCCTTAGTATTAGTATTTGTTTTCTTTGATGTATTAGTTTTTATTATATACCTCTTTTTCATTCCCTATTACTATATTTCTTATTTTTTTTTCTTTTCTACGAGAAAATATTATTAGTTTGGCAGCATTCTATTGTAGAGTGAGAATCTTGATGAGGCGGTGCAACAGCTAGCTAAAGAATTCAGAAGAAATAAGTCTAGAGTAAGTTTTGATCTCTGGAGGAGGCTAATCGTTCACTAAACAGGTTGCATCTGAGCAAAACATAGTGGTTTAATAGTTTGGCTTGACTGCAAGTAGATGTTTCGGCACTTGTGAAATATGCTGTGAGTAAGTTTATCTTTTAATTAAAACATTTTAGATTTAGATTTCTTTATATACTGATATAAGAATAAAAGTCTGATCTTTTTTTTTTTTTTTTTTTAAGGTGAGGTTTTGCCTTTATCTTTATTAATATTTTGTATTGAGGATCCACTATGGGTTTCTCTGACCAGAGCTAATTTACAAAAGTTTTTACAAGAATGAGACTCAGACTACCAGAAACTATCTAAACTGGAAATTCTGATTCATCTGCAACTTAAACCTACTAGAATAATTAAAGCTTATCTAGATTTGATAGTGTAAAATATTGTTAGTTGGGGTACTATATTTAATCTATGAAATAATCCATAGAGATATTTTTCTAATTGCTTTTCCAAGAGGTGAACAGGTTTTATCTTTGTATTGTTGATCAGGTAAGCCACAAAGGCAGCTATAAGTATGTGGTATTCTATGATGTGTTGTATTAGTATTGTGAGAAGTTCTTAGGTTATGGTTAGGCCTGGAGAGTATATTGTTTTGTTGCTTCCATTCGAAGAGTTTTTTTTTTTTTTTTTTTTTTTTTTTTTTTTTTAGTGTTAAGATAAAGCCTTGCTCATATCTTTTATTAATAATTTTATTGGGTAATAGTAATATAAATATTATTATCATTCGTAATAATACAAATAAGGAATAAAATTACATAGCAAGAATAAAAGCTCAGACTAATTTATCTGCGACCTAAACCTACTAGAGTAGTTATAAGCTCACTTAGATTGTGATAGTAAAAATATAGTTAAATGATATACTGTATTTGGCTCAATGAATAGACCAGCTATTATATTTTTGTTTAGCCTAACCAACTGGTGGGCAGGTATTGGAGTAGGTGTAAAATTGGTCAAATTTTTCACATATGCATGAGTAGGTGTAGGTTGTACACTTGCATTGTATTGTAATAGGTGTTTGAGTTGAACTCGAAGAGTTAGATTGTTGATCAGAGTTTGGTGATCCAAATTGTAATAATTGGTTTGGGTTGTTAGAGTAAGGATAGTTAAGTTTGTTTACCTTTCTTCACTAAGAAAAGTTAGAATAGTAGAGTTTTCATAGTTGTTCATATAGTTGTTCATTTACTTTAAATAATATATTGATTATAGCTTGTGAAGTGGTTTTGTATGAAATGTTATAATTTTCAATAGTTCTGATTAATGATATTAGAATTAGACCTTTAAGTATAATATTCAAGTAATGTGAATATGGTTGAGAGGCAATTTGGTGAAATGCTTCATAATTATGAATTTTATGAATGAGTTCTCTAACTGATTATTTGGAAGTTCAAGTTCGATTGATTTAAGATACTGTGTGGAGATGTCGGTGATAATTTAATAAATTAATCCAGAATTTTGGCATTTATACCAGTATGATGATGAATCTGAGGAGTTGCAATAAAAGCAGTTAGTATTTGGAAAAATATTAGAATATCGTGAATGGTGAAGGTGATAAGTTGATAATTTGTTAAGCAAGATTTTGGTTTTAAAAGATTTAAGTTGATTGAGTTTAAAGTTGGTGATATTAGAGGTAGGTTTTTGGTTATGATTGAAGTATAACCAAGTAGATCTCCAATCAATGTGATGGTTAAGTAGGGACCACTCATTATTTCGGTTTTGTGATAACCACATTGCCAAAATTTGAGCTTTATATATTTTTTTAATAAAGAAACAAGTAGGAAGTTCAATAGAGAATTGCTCACTTCCCCATTAAAGTATATGATAAGGGTTGTAAGTATTGTTATATATAAAGTGTAATGGTGTATCTTGTGTATATTGTTTAGCTAATGAGTCTGCTAAATTATTAAAAGTATTATCTGAGTAAGCAGAAACTTTATTAAATGAGATGTTTAGATTATATGAAAAGATAATATTAAGAAGTGTATACCATAGGGGCAAGCATTAAACTTAAAAAGTTTATTAGAGTTGATAAAAGATGAATTAAGTTTGGTGTATTTAGATATAATGGATTGAGAATCAGTATATATATTGATTATAGAGTTACGTGGAGTTGTTGAAATAGCTAATAGGATAGAAAAGAGTTTAGCATTATAAGAAGAAGGCTATAGGTAAATTTGAGCTAAGAATTTGTGAATTATTTGATTGTGATTATTTACTTGGACCCAACCAATACCCATTGAGCATTGTTTAGTACCAATATTAATCACTAAGCCATCAGTATAGAAATTGAATTGTTTTTGAGTTGAGTTAGAAACAAAAATTTCTTGCAATTTAATTGTCTTCTCGTTTGTTTTAAAAATGTCAAATATAGAAGAATTATTAATAGGAATAGAGGGTAAAGGGGGCAGTTGGAGATCTGAAAGTGGAAATTTGACTGCAGTAAAAAAGATAAAATCCATATAGTTAAAGTTTAATATAAGGTTATTGTTAGAGAGTCTGCCAAAAAACTGGGCAGAAGTAATTTTAGATACATTAATTGTACATGTTAATTTAATTCTATTGGAATTTAGATGACATCCTGTACAGAGATGGCAATTGATCAGTGAAAGTGGATAACAGCTAGTGTTTTTTATATTAATATCAGTTTGCTAGTGTGTAATTGAGCATTGATTTGATTTTGGTATAGATGTACAAATTTTACCTAAGATTATTTCATTATCATCAAAGATAATTAGCCATGGTTTAGATCTTTTAGGGATTATAAGCAAATAGGTTTGTTCCTTATTGTTGATATTGTATAAATAGTGTCCAATTAGATTTATTTTCTATTCAAAGAGTTTTGTACAGTATAGTATCCATATTTGGTTATATATATTTTGTGAAAGTTGCATTAGGAGCTGAATAGTAATCTTTGTTGCAATTTGATTAGAGTCTGTATATTTTCTTATAGATTATATAAAAGTTGTAGAAATGAATTCTTGGATAGTTGTATATAGATTAATATTGTTGTGTCGATTATTATGCGAAAAGTACTGGTAGTTTGTAAGTATATTTTGTAATTCTTGTAGTTGAGCATTGGTAATGTTTAGGTTTGAGTGATTAAGAAATTGTTGTATTGTATTAGTGATAAGTGTGTTTAGTTTAGATATATCTAGACAAATAAGCTAGTGATTTTAGGTTTCTCTTATTTTACATATTAAACAGATGTTATTTAGTATTGTTAATAGATATAATGTGAGTTAGTGTATTAAAGTAGGAAGTATATCAAGCATAAGCTTGATTTTAAAAGTTTTTTGTTAGCATAGTTTGAAGTTAGTATAAGTAGTTGATCTTTTGTAGTTGTTATTTAGGTAAAGCCAGGTCGCATTCCAGTTAATTTGAGGAGATATAGATATAGTATTGTCTATTCGATGCTAAGATAACTACATTGCTATAATATGAGCATTGTATATATTCTTAATAGATTTGCAAGTTGGCTGTTCAAATATAATTTGTTTATACTGAATAAGGTATAATGAATTATATTTGTTGTTATTTATAAATTGTAGTGTGATTGAATAGTTAGTATTTTTTGCTA
>CAJVPZ010003129.1:0-11400 GCA_910592135.1 Racocetra fulgida | reverse complement strand
TAGCTTTGTGTTTAACGAGCTTGATATGGTGAGAGAGTATCTTTTTGCAGATATGTTGGCTAAGAACAAGATTATGATTACTAGAAAATTTCTATTTTCGCACCTATAGTAATTTATATATAAAACTGTATCACGTTTTACTATGATCATTCTTCAGTTGACTGGAGAATCATCAATTAAATAATCAAGTTTAAAACCTATTTGTAATATAAATATCCAAGTTTAAAAACCATTTAGATTCTTAAATACCTGAGTTTAAAACTTGTTTGTATTTTAAATATATAAGTTTAAAACCCATTTATATTATTAAATACCCGAGTTTAAAATCCATTTATATTTTTAAATACCTAAATTTAGAAACCGTTTGCATTTTTAATACCTGAGTTAGAACCTGTTTCAATCTTATATATCTGATTTAAAACCCATTTCAATCTTATATACCTGAATTGGAATTTTTTATATATTTTAATATCATATACCTAAGTTAGTCTTGTATCTATTAAAATTAAAATAAATCATAAGAAACTAAGTTTGAATAGCTTGTATAATATTACACAAAATAAGCTTTGTGTTACAATATTTATTTTTATATAAACTACTTGTATGCATTTTGTATAATTTACTTGCAGATTTATATTACACAAATCATATGACTCTGTATTGCGTAACATAAAATTTTGCGAAATTAATATATACAGTAAATACAATATATAAAAATCAAGTGTCCTTGTTTTGTACTACATAGTCACATGACATTACATGACATATAATAACATATGGATATGTATAATTGTTACACCGTACTATAAGGAATACATAAATTAAGGCACACAAACTTCATTTTCTGTATAAATAGTACTTTAGGCTATTCATGCATCTCGGTTATACTGTACTATAAGGAATGCATACTAAGTTACTGACAACTTCACAATATATATATATAGACTAGGTCTGCTCCCGTTGCCTTGCAACGGTTTCTTAAAATAGAAGATATCTGAGTATATATTAAACCTGTTTATATTTTTAAATAATTTTAAAACCTGTTTGTATTTTTAAATATGCGAGTTTAGAACCTGTAGAATCTGTTTATATTTTAAATATCTGAGTTTAGAACCTTTTTTATTTATAAATACCAGTGTTTAAAACCCGTTTGTATCTTTAAATATGTATTTTTAAATATCTGAATTTAGACCGTTTGTATTTTTAAATATGCAAGTTTAAAATGTATTTGAATTATTAAATATCTGAGTTTAAAACCTGTTTGTATTTTTAAATACCCGAGTTTAGAAATCGTTTGTATTTATAAATACCCAAGTTTAGAATATGCAAGTTCTAAATCTGCTCCTGTTGCCTTGCAACAGTTTCTTAAAATAAAAGATATCTGAGTATATATTCAAGTTAAAATTAGATAAAACCTGTAAATACTCGAGTTTAGAACCGGTTTGCATTTTAAATTCCCAAGTTTAAAACCTATTTGCATTCTTAAATATTTCTTAAATAATCTAGTTTAAAACCTGTTTGTAATATAAATATCTAAGTTTAAAACCTATTTAGATTCTTAAATACCCAAGTTTAAAACCTGTTTGTATTTTAAATATATAAGTTTAGAACCTGTTTATATTATTAAATACCCGAGTTTAGAATCTATTTATATTTTTAAATACCTGAGTTTAGAACCTGTTTGTATTTTTAATACCTGAGTTAGAACCCGTTTCAATCTTATATACCCAATTTAGAACCTGTTTCAATTTTAAATATTTGATTTATAATCCGTTTCAATCTTATATACCCGATTTAGAACCTGTTTCAATCTTATATACCCGATTTAGAACCCGTTTTAATCTTATATATCTGAATTAAATTTTTTTACATATTTTAATATCATATATCCGAGTTAGTCTTGTATCCATTAAATTATAAAAAACTGAGTTTGAATAGCTTATGTAATATTACACAAAATAAGTTTTGTGTAATAATTTTTATTTTTATATAAACTACTTGTATGCACTTTGTGTAACCTACTTGCAGATTCAAGTTACACAAATCATGTGACTCTGCAGCGCGTAACTTAAAATTTTGCGAAAGTAATATGTAAATACAATATATAAAAGTCATGTGATCTTGTTTCGTATTACCTAGTCACATGATTTCACATGACATATGAGAACATATAAATATGCACAATTGTTACACCGTACCATAAGGAACGCATAAATTAAGTCGCACAAACTTCATTTTCTGTATAAATAGTACTTTAGGCTATTCATGCACCTTGGTTACACTGTACCATAAGGAACGCATACTAAGTTACAGACACTTCACAATATATATATATAGATTTATTTTTTTTAAATCAAAATTAATTTATTATTAATAGAGCGAACTCTTTCTTATTCTCAATAAAAGAGGTCTTAATTATAAGTTAAAGTAGAACAAACAAAAAGATCAACTAAGCTAAAATATGATCTCTATGCTAGTTGAGCTTTTGGATGAGAAATATGACACTAATTGGACTGAGTTGGCCAACATGTTGAGACAGCATTTCAAATTATTTTGTAATACCCAGAGCATATATCGGGATCTAACCCAATGAACAGATTCACAAAACTTACCAAAAAGGCAATGTATGAGTTATATATATATATTATAAATTATAACTTAAAATCGACCTAAATTCAGTTTGGTCGATTTTAAGTCATAAAAAATTGATCTAAATAAATTTAAATTGATTTTAAGTTATAATTTACTAAATTTTAGTTTTCAATATTTTAATTTAATTTTACAAAAAATGTCTCAGTGAGCTTCGGCGTTCAAGTACTTTCATTCGAAGAAGGATATTCAACTTTCCAGCTATAATATAGACGAATTAACCAAAGTTTTAGCCAATAATAACATCTATTCACCTGAGATATCAGACCCCAGTAAAGAAATGGATAAAAAATGTCATCTGTATATTAACATTCATGGCTTGGCTTGGAGGTCAAAAAAGATATAAAATTTTTTTTTCTGTTATACTAGCAAAAATTTGACTACTATTCAACTAATATTCGATATGTCAAATGATATATATAGCATATCATTCAACATACTAAACATCAGTTGAATGGCGATAACAGAAATACTAATTTAATTAATTTATTTGCATGTTGATTTTTTCTTTTTATTTTAATAGTTAACCAATTTGTTGCATAGTGTCCTTGATATAGCTATGCAATTTAATTTCAAATATCCCTGCTGAAGCTCATATATGTTGATGGCTCCTTGACCTGATAATCTGTCTGATTAGGCAGTAAGGGATGAATATGATGATGAGGAGAATGAGAAAGATAAAGATGAAGAGAAAAAAGAAGATGAAAAGAATGAAGAGGATAAGTTAGATAAGAATGAGGTTCTGATGATAATGGTGAATGGAGGGATGACGAAGAGAAGAGTGCCAGAAGTCATGATAAAAGACCAGCTTCTGATACTATAGAGGAACCTTCAAGAAAATGAAGAGTTTAATTTTTTTTTTTCTTCTTTCTTTTTTTTGGTTTTTTTTTAAATTTTATTTGCTTCTTTTTCTTTTCTTTTTTTTGTTTTTTTTTTACTTTTAGTTTTGTTCTTTTTTCTTAAATTTGTATCTAATTTGTTTTAATAAATTTATAATATGTTAAAATTATTTAGAATTTCAAAAACTAATAGCCAACTCTTTCTAACGATCATTTGTACCAACCTAATACCGAAAGCAAGTTGAAGATTCAAGCCTAAAAGTTAACAACAACTTGAAGTTTTCTTGATACAAACTGTTGTCAACAAAGTCTTTAAATGTGATACACCAAAGAGTGGGTGTTTTGGATGGTTTGCAAAGAGGTCAAGCCTTGGTTTGCTGCTATTTCTTGGGTGAACTCCCCTTTGTGTTTGGCATCCAAACTGGAGGAGTTTCTGAGAACAGCAAGTAGAAAAGAAAACTAAAGTTAGTTTGAAGATAGAAGACTTTAAAGAACTCTTAGAACAACACTTCTTGGTTAGAAAACTTGCAGAAACTCGATATTTCCTTGCTGTCTTTTGGCTTCAAAATTTTTGACAAAAAGTAGGGAATTCAGTTTACCTCTCCAAAAGATTGCTATTGTTTACCACTTCCATATCGGAAAACTAGATGATGACAAATCAGCACGTGTTATAAAATAAATGAAATGATAACAACAAGTCATGTAGAGTTTTTAAAGTCCTTATACTTTTGGATGAAGATATGGATTTAATTGGAAAAGTCAAGCAAAGTGTTTTTAGATATACAACATGTCCCTTGTATATAATTTTTAGCCTCTAGCACGAGTTATAGTGCATTTTATTTTAGTTTTATGTTTCTATTTTTGTCAAAACTCTCGTACTTAATAGTAGATCATTACTCTGTATAATTAGAAGTTTTCGCCTGATTAGCAGGTTTTCTTCTTTTTAGCGATAGTTTCTTTTAGATTTTTAGTTTAGTTTTTTATATTCCTTAGTATTAGTATTTGTTTTCTTTGATGTATTTGTTTTTATTACATACCCTTTTTTTTGTTCCCTATTATCACTTTTTTTTTTTTTTCTTCTTTACGAGAAAGTGGCATCAGTTTGGTAGCATTCTATTGTAGAGTGGGAATCTTGACAGAGCAAGCAACAGTTAGCCGAGGAATCTGGTGAAAATAAGTCTGGAGTGAGTTCCAGATTTCTGGAGGAGGTTAAGTATTACTAGGCAGGTCACATCTAGGCAAAACATAGTGGTTTAATAGTTTGCTCTGACTGCAAGTGGATGTTTCGGCATCTGCGAGATATGCTTTAAGTGAGTTTACTCTTTGGTTAGAACACTATAGATTTAGATTTTTTTGTAGAAATAAAGTCTGTTTTTATAATAAAGTAAACAGAATTGCTGAAGGAAAAAAAAAATTATACAGAATTCGATTTGTACGAATATTATTAGTAATCGATTGTTGATTATTAATCAACAATCGATTGAAGTAGCCAATTTGACTTGAATTCAGCTATCGAATTTATACCAAATATTATTGGTAAGGAGTTGTCAATTATTAGTATTCAGTGGTCAATTATAAGTTGATTTATTATAATTAATTGACTACCAAATGAAATAACTGAATCAACCTGAATTTGGCCATCGAATTTATACCAATTTTATTCTGAATTTTATAAGTATTCAGTAGTCAATTATAGTCGATTTATTGTAATTAATCGACTACCGAATAAAATGGCTGAATCGATCTGAATTCGGCTATTGAATTTATATTGAATTTATTCTGAATTTTATAAGTATTCAATCATCGATTACAGGTCGATTTTATTATGTCAATCGGTTGTTGATTAAAATTTTCGATCTGAATTCGGTTGCTGATTTTTTATTAGCATTTAACTGTCTATTAGCTACCGATTTACTCTATCATTCAGTATAATATTAGCCAAATATTCGATGATTGAATTTAGATCGATTTGGTCATTTCATTTAGTAGTCGAATTTCTTATATTTGACTAGTATATACAGTATAGGTGCTAAATAAGATTAGTTGAGAAATAAAATCTGGGTAATATATAAGTAAAACATATTATCTTTGATAGATATAAAATATAGATAAAATAGTCTAAGCTCTAAAATTATATAATTCAAAAATATATACAATTATATATAAAATATATATATAATATAATATACAATTAAGATTGTAGTAACTTAATGAAGTGGTTAAGTTATTGCACCCCAAGTAGTATGTTAGCAGATTGAGATTCAAAACTACCAATAATAAAAATTTGAAAATTCACTTATATGATGACTATTATCTTTTAACAATTAGTTGAAACAGGATCTCTGCAACCTTAGTAATACCAACAAGATTGAAAGATTGTAAAGCATTCATGCAATATATAAATTATATAAAGATATACAAACCAATATTAGTTGATGTAAACCTAAAATAAAACTTTAGAGAAAATTACAAATAAGGCCCAAAAATAGAAATAATTACAAAAAAAGGCCCAAAATAAAAATAATTATAGATAGAGACCTGATATTTGAAAATTATTACAAATAAGAGCCTAAAATAAAAATAATTATAGATAGAAACCTGATATTTAAAAATTATTACAAATAAGAGCCCAAAATAATAGGAACCTAAGATATAAAGGGAAGGACAGAAATCAGGTGATTTCAAGTTACTAAGAGGCTATACTCCCCACCCCTACCTGATTCAAATATTAGTCAATTAAATTTAACTACAAAATATAGGACCTGATTGAATCACAAACCCCCATCACCTAAAAAATCAGCTAATTTCTGTCCCTTCCCTAAGCTTCATTTGATGATTTTAATATGATTGTAATATAGTCATTAATTGTTAATGCATAAGAAATGTAATAATAATTCTTATAATAATATTATCTGACTGATCCTTCACATGGTATACAATATATAAAAATTATTTTACAATATCATATCAAATGATCTGGTATTGTAAAATAATTTTTTTATATGTTGCAACAGTTTTTTCTAATATAAGCACCATTTTAAATATAAAATTACCAATTGGTATGAATTTTACTACCATGAAAATGCTTATTTAGTCTTGGACAATATTTTTTTTTACAGGTTTAAAACAAACAAACAAAATAATCTGTTGGCTATTTTTTACAAATAAAACCAGTTTATGTCCTTTTACTATTTCAGTTAACAAGTGCTAAAATAGATATATTTATATCGATATAGTAAGGCTGATTTCCCATAATCCAACTTGTTTAACTTCTATGGAATGTTTAAAGTGCATAGATCATACCTTGTAAAGCATTAGTTAAAAATATAACTTTTACCTCATGATATTATAAATCGTGTTTGTTCTGAAGTGGGCTGAAACATCATACATTGTAGCTTAAAGAAGTAAAGCTATTAAGCCACTTATAGTTAATTTTTCATTTTGTATTGCAGGATTTCAAAAATCTGTTAGTCAGTTAGATTTTATTTTTTAATTCTGAATAATGAGCTATAACTCTAAAATATTTATTTAATCACGAAATGAAGAAATTAATCATGTTACCACTACATTTAAATTGGCTAGTAAATTCAACAATATAGTTGGACTCTTATTTGTAAAAATTTTAAATATTGAGCCTTCATCTGTAATTATTTTCATTTTGTGCCCTTATTTGTAATTATTTTCATTTTTGGGCTCTTATCTGTAATTTTTTCAAAACTTTATAATTATAAAAATCTAGAAAACCAAACAGATAGATGCCTACTTGACAAAACTCAAGTAGAAAAGTAGCACAAACTTTTAACAGTAGCTACTGTAATAAGCTTTAACTGAGGCTGATATAACTAGACAAGAACTAGATATTTGAAAAGAAGATACTCCACTAATTAAACCATCAAAATGCTGAAAAAAAAGGATCTGCAATGCAGATATCAAGAGACTGGTATTCCATCTAAACTATCTGAATTGGTAGTCTGAGAAAACTAGCTAAGAAGTACTAAAAAGAAAAGTATTGGGTTGTTTTAAAAAGAAGGTACTGGGTTTGAGTAAACTCTACAAGAGCTGAGTAGGTAATGATAGTGACTTCAGCTTGCAAGTACTTGTTCTTAGACTCATGTAAGTTACTGAAAAAAATTAAATATTACAGTAATAATAAATACTAAACTGCTCTAGCAAGTGATACACTTGAGAATAAATTAGTTAACCATGCCAGTAGTTCTATAGGTAGCTGCAACGATCCTAAAACTTGAACTGACTAATGTATTACATGTTCTGAGTGAGGTTAGATGGATTGGCATAGAAAACTCAGATTAGAAGGTTTAAATAGAGGATCCACAGGTGGATCTTAGATATTGCATATGGAGAGTAACTATAGATAGAAATAGATATCTTAAATAGGCAATAACTAAAGTTGTACGTGTATCCATATGTATCCTCGTCAGAATATACTTGTCTGGAGCCCCCTTAAAAAGGCACCACATGATCCTACAGTCTAATAAAAGTGATAAGCCGAAGAGGCTAACCTTGACTATAAAAAAAAATAAATAAAATAAAAAATACGATATACAATTAAAAAATAAAAAATTCAGAGCAAGTCTCCACCTTAACACAAAAAAATTAGATGATTTTTTTTTTCAACTTGAAAATTCTTTAATACTATCTATTCAATTTTATTTTATGAATTTGTAGGATTGAATGATTTAATTTAATTAGATATTTATCAAAAAAATACTTGGATAAAAAATTCACAGTTTATTTTTAAATTATTTATTACTAAGGGAGACAATACTAGAAGGAGTAGAGTGTGAACCATATTTCCGTGCGTTTATTTTTATATGTCAATAATGAGACAGAAGTGATCGTTTGATAATAATGCTGTCGTATATAAAAAAAGTTCTAATAAGTAATTTTATTGGAGGAAACCGCATTCGAATTAAAATTGGCAATGAAAAAAAAGTTTACAAATGAACGCAAAAAAGTGGAAGTCTATTTCAATCTTAAATGCATATAATGAATCCCAACTAACTCTGAAGAATCGCTATTAAAAATATTTCGGACCTCTATCCAAGATGAAATTATAGTCTTACAATAAAAATAGATAGCACCGTAATAAGGAAGGAAATAAGGATTATATATGCGATCTGTGTTAATTTTAAACAAAATCAGATTTATTAGTTTAAAGAAAAGCAAAAAAAAAAAAAGAAATACATTAAAAAAAGAAGATACTAACAAACTCTATCACCACTTTTATATTCCTTTTGTATTATAAGGTCATCGTTATCAACAGTTTTTCTTGTTAAATAATAGACAACTAAAAGTGTAGTTAACAGCGAATATGATGCCAAAGCAAATATATGAAGTTGCCAATTGGTCCATTTTCTAAATTTCATGAATCTATTGGGAATAGTTAAAAGATCTATACGTCGCTGTTCATTGAAAAAGTAGCAAGCGAGAAAAAATGGAGAATTCCATAGTGCGGTGAATAAACCAGGATAACCATGTCTATGACATTCCTTATATAAAAGCAATGCTAATATTGAGGTAAAAATAAAATATATCAGAGCCCCACCAATCAAGCACCAAGACAAAATTGATGTTGCGCACACATCAAGATTTGGTTGTTGAAACTCTGATTTGCAACCGTCAAAAAAAAGAACGGCATAAGGACGTTTACCACCGATATTATGTGAAGCTAAAGTTACGAGATGATAACCAAAAAGACCAACACTACTAATAAATAACTTTAAATAAAAGATTTTTAAATTTCTTATGGAGTTTTAAAAAAGTAAAGAAAAAAAAATTTTAAGAACTTACTTCCCAAAACGGAACAACACGAGAAAGAATCTCCTGTTGTGGAATTACGCGACCAATATCAGATGTTCGTGATTGAAACCCGTTCAAATCTCTGTCAGTAACATTACTGCCTTGGTTTTTCCCAGTAACAGGAGCAGTTGTCCAAAACTCGGTTGCGAAGTCAGGCTTCATTGAAATAAAAGGTAGTTGTTTAAAATGAAAATTAATAGTTTGGGTTTACTGTACCAAAAAACTGTTTAATACGTTTTTAAAACTATTTATTTAATAATTTTCAAACAAACTATATTTTAATATTTTTTAAAAATTTTATAGGTATTGACAATGCTGTGATTAAAAGCTTATAGATTTAAATGGTTTGTTTAAAAAAAAGCTAAAAATATTTTTGTAAAGCAATAGTTTTTTTTACATTTCTTGTGCGATAAAATTTTTTTCATACGTAGAACATTACTATTAAAAATACATCACAAAAGTGTATTTAATTTAGTCGCAAAAAAAGCCAAAAACTCTACATATAAAAAAAAATTTTTATTAATAATATTAAAATAAATGATATTAAACTATTCTATACTTTGTAATAAAATCTTTTTTATATAAAAAATATTTTTATTTTTTTAAAGTACACTTTAGTACAAAGGTGTAAATCCAATCCATTAACAAATAGTTATAGAGTAATAAAATTACCTTGAACGATCATGTTATGCCTATCAGTGGTTATCGGGGCGTCTCATGTCGTTTAGTTACAAACACGGTGCAGATAATATAGCGATGATCAATAATAAAGATTTTAATAAGCAATTGTAAATATACATAGTCATATAAAATTCAAACTGCAATATCTCTCGAACCAAATAAACTTACATTTTAACCAAAAGTTTTACGATAGTAATTAAATTTAATGTGTGACTACATACGGATATAAGTTTAGTTCCTATTCGGGTATAGTTTATGCTTCTACGTATGATCCCCATAAAGTTTTTGATCGAATATTGTCAAACACTCGCCACGTATATTCTTTTTTTAGCAGGACCTAATCGAAAAAAAACTCGCGTTTTTTTTTTTATATACCGATACTGTATTCTAAGTCATAACCAAAATCGATTGTAATCAGTGCTAGCCGATGACCTAAATCATAACATTTTTTGACATGACCTTGGTCGTATAATCACGACATTTTGGATAAATCACTATTAATAAGAAAATTTTTACGGATTCTTACTAGATTAAAAAGGTCATAAAAGTCGTATCAACCTTCCAAATTGTAGTCGTAATTTTAATAGTGACAGTAATAATTTAAAAAAAAATAAAATATTAGTCCATCTCATGTTTATTTACTATTTTCACTCGTTTTTTGTATAGGACTTTTTTTACCAGACAGTTTGATAATCACAAGCGTTAAAAGCCATAACGAAAGAAAAGCCATAACGAAAGAATTTGTTAATCCTTCCTAAACCTATATCAGGTAAAGTGACCATTAAATTGGTACGTATGACGTACGTACGTACGTATTTATTGTAATTCCAGAATTCTGAAACGCATCTCATACATGCGTGCAATTATGCGTGCGCATAGTTTGAGTATGGTGTGCACATAGTGTGTTAAGTTCGGAGTTTCATGGTTATTTCGAATTGCGGATAATAAATATGTGCAATAAATATATGTTATTCAGTATGCTGATCAAACCATGCGGATCATATAACCGTGAAACTACGTGCATCATGCAGCAATGGCATGGTTATGGTGCCCATCTCTAGTAGTGACAAGGCTTCGCTTCGCTCAGCCTTGTAATCAAAAAAAAGAAACCCGTCGGATTTGAACCAATTTAGAGAACAACGATAATTTAGCGTTAGGCTGGTTTTAAATATCTATATAGTAGTTAATCATATTAAGCAAAGCACGTCCGTTTATAAATCACATGAGTTTTATAACCACATGATAGAAGATCAAGCTGTATTACAGTCTAGGAATATACCAAATTTGGACATCGATGATCGCACCTTATTTAGTAACGATCACCAATAAAATTATTCTAGGACGTTCTTTCAATTTGATCTAGAACGTTATACTGCAACAAATAATAGTACGTGCGTATTAGCTTTAAATT
>CAJVPZ010003128.1:0-11401 GCA_910592135.1 Racocetra fulgida | reverse complement strand
TGGGATTATTCGCACCAATTTACATGTCACCTTCGTTTAAAATGTAACATCTCAGTTAAGGTTTGACGTTAGTGTTATTGGGCGGCATTATACTAAAATTCTGCATGGAAATTTTTTTGTTAGTGTACCAAAGGTGATTTCTTAGCGCTAGTCTAAGGATCCCTGGGGCTTTAAAAGGCGGTTGTGCCCAAATAAATATACGGACAATGATTGGCACAAATTTTGCCTAATAGAATTTTCCAATTGCAGTGATCTTAGTGCAGCGAATCGGCTAAGCCGGTTTGCTGCACTAAGTGATTTCATTTGAAAGTTCCCTGACTATTAGTAAACGTCGATAAATACAGTTTATCGAGTTGATCAATACCAAGTTATCAAACATATGTTTTGTGATACATGTAAAAAATCTATCGCTATATTGTAATGATAAAAATTATCTATTTAACCATCAGTTTTGCGCCACATCATGTCATTTTGGTCTGTTAATCGGATTTAGTTAGATCTTTGCGTTCGGTAATATCTTCCCGCCGTTGAATTGTCGTAACAATCTCTGTAATATATAATAATTTTAATTAGTTACAGCATTTTTCATTATGTTGCGCCAAGTTACGGCAAGCTATAGCAATTCTGCTAGTGATGCAGTAAAATCGTCCCAATGATTGTTGTAACTTGCCGTAACTTTCCCTAACTATATTACTTACTATAGTTTCGGCCAGTTACGACTTACTTGAATAAACAAGTGTAAATCTGGAGAATAGATCTACAGTATAAAAATTAGTTGTTCTTTATGATTTATCGTTTTAGATTCCAATGGTTTGCTGTTTCTTCTAAGCCGAATGGTTTTGTTTTGGTATTGATCATTTTCAATATAACCTTTATATAAGTATTGATAGTAGAGTTGTTCGTTTTTTATTTAATTATTTTTTTTTTAAAATTATGTTCGTAAAAAAATTTTAAAAAAATGTGGAAAACAAGTGAAGAAACTGGACTGTTAGCAGTTAAAGTGATTTTGATAATATTATCATTGTTATTATTAGGCGTATTTATAGCTCCTAGAATTGTTAGTGATGAGTCAGTTACTCGTATTGAAATTAAAAATGATGGTTCATTAGCACCAAGTAAATAAGCAAATTATTTATTATTTTATTTGTAGTAAAGTTAATTAATTCAATTAATTCAATTAGTTTTCTAATCTTAGAAATAACCATGTTTTCACCCAACTATTTTGCTATAACTAATTGTACGGGATTAAATGATAGTTGTCAAGTGAATTGTAAAAGTAATGGAGAAAGTTTTGGAGGCGGATATCGTACAATTTTTAACACATCAGAGTGTGTTTTTAAGAGTAATTCCAGACTCGCAATCTGGTTGTCCAATGTTACTAATTGGGTTGCTATTCGTTTTGATGATAAAAAAATTTTCGAAATTATGGATTATCCTGATTATGTTATTATGAATCAAGTAAGTTTCAATTTCGGTATAATTGAATTTAAATATGAAATTTGAATGTAATTTTGATCTTTATCATTCAGTGGTCTTTGATCAGAATTAGAAGAAAAGTGACTAGAAACCTTATTCGAAACTGGAAAGGATATTTAGGACTTTTTCCGGAATACAATGAAACTTCTTCTTATGGAACTTTTTTATGTAATTTCTATTAAATTATTTTTTGTCTTGACTATTAAGTAGTAACTAGAATTACAATTAATGTTATAGATGGAGCTATTATTGCATCTCAGCCATCAACAGCAATTCTAGATCTGATAGCTGAATCTTTGGATACAGAAGTCCATACCGAAGTGAGGTAGGTTGACTTTATTTTAATTTTTATACACACCTGGAAATTTATTGGTATAGTAATTATTATGATGCATATTTAGAGTTTATACGGTAATGATTAATTATATTTTCTTCGATAATTATTCAAAAACCCATTTAATCTTGAAGATTATGAATTCGAGATATATATTATATATTTGTAATAATTATAATATTTAGTTATTTGGTTTGCTTGGCACGCTTGGAGGAATATGGAGTTTAATGTTGATAATTTATACTCAATTGTTCGGTAAGTAATAATGGTTTGGTAAAAAGTTTCGTCTACAATAACATTCTTTATTATAGGTGCTGGTAAATTTAAACCACTAGGTATACTTCATAAACAAGGATGCTTTGCAAAAAGTGTAGAGAAAAAGTTAAAAGGCAAAAGTTTGAATGTTTTCTTAAAAGATTATGCTATTGATACTGAACCTTGGAAGGAGGTAATCCCGACATCCAAAATTTTGACAGACCATAATACTGACATCACGCAATGTGACAATTAAAAATTTAAAGTCTGTTAATGTGATTACTAATCTTTAAATATTAATTGTCAGGAATAACCGAATAAGGTTGGGTAAATGTAATTTACACATAACCTACGTAAGTTATCTTTACTTTTTTAAAAATAAAGTTATTTTGAATAATTCAGACTTAACCCAAAGAAATTTTTTCGTATTTTAAGATTTCATATTCCACATCAGAAATTTGCAGAATCTACTTAATACAAAAAAAAAGTTTTTAAAATGTTGTCCGGTTTTGTAGCAAATTTTTAAAATATGTACCACGACTTTTGAATATATAAAGTTCGTTATGATTGGTTATTTATTCTTATTGAAAAAGTGCTGTTACACACTATTTTATTAATACTTTCAAGTTGAAAGTAGAGAAAATTTCATTTTTATAATTAATATGACTTGAAATTTCGCCAGATTGTACTTTAAAAACTTAACTTTCATATTCGCGTTTACATCCAGTCGGATCCAGTTGTTCCACCAACTTGTCTTAGAAGTGATTCTGTCAATACTAGCATATAAAACAAAGATGGTATACTAAATTTTTAGAATGAAATGACTAATAAAAATACGACAGGGTGAAACCTGCGTTGTGAATTAGTAAAATCTGCTACGCAGATCACATGAAAGCTTTAACATAATAATTCACCCTAACGTGATCTACGTAGCGGATTTTACTAATTCAAAGCGCGGGTTTCACCCTTTTCTATAAAAATCATTAGTTTTTTGATTTAAAGTTTCTAATATCGCGTGGTGATATCGGGGTCGTCTACAATTACAATTTGCATAAATCATTGGGGTGTACAATATCATTCTAATTACACTAATCAAGATACCAGAAAGGAGTGATAAAATCATGTAGTGTATGGTTATATGGCGATCGAAATTGGTGTTAGTCTGCAAAATCTTGGATCTGATTGGTCCACGTGATTATATATGTCACATAGTGTTTATTTTTCACATATGGTTTGGTGCAAAAAGATTTGCACCTCAGGCCTTAAAATTAATTTCGTCAATATATAAAAATTGGGGTTAGTTTATGGCGATGGGTTGCCATGGCAACCTATATGAATAGCCAATCAAAATTGAGCATGTGACTATATAATATATTGCTTATTATTGCTTAATAAAATTTTTTTGCAAATTTTATAATTTTTATAATAAAAAATTACAAAAGAAAGTTTTGAAACCTAAATATGATTGGTTGCTATATGTAGGGTTGCTATGAAGATGGGTTTCTATTGTTTTTTGCCATAAAAATTTTTAAATTTTAATAATCTATTTATATTTTTTTATACAAGATAAAGTAGGTTTTAAGCTATTTTTTAATATATTTTTATTATTTTTTTATAAATATTTTGTTGAATAAAAATTTTTTAATAATTTCAATTTTTAAAAAAATATTAAAATTTTTTAAAAAATTTTAGATTTTATGCATTTATGCAAGTTATATACAATATTACTAAGCAAGTATATGTTGAATATACAGTTAAATTTTGGCTTAATTGGATTAGTAGTTGTTAAAAAATTAATTTTTAAAGTTTAATAGCCAAGTTATTAAGTAATACAAATACTAACTCTTAAACTTAGACAATGCCTCGGGGCTCAGTCTTAATTTTTTAGTTTTAAAGTTTTGCAAATTAATTTGGGTTCATTTGAACCTGAGTTGGGTTAACTTGCACTTCTATTAGGTTTAAGTGAACCTATTTTAGATTTACTTTGACTTGTATTAGATTTAAATAGATCTAATTTGGTTTAAATAAGCCTAATTTGGGTTCACTTTAATCTATATTAGGTTTAGGTAAACTTGATTTGAATCTAGTTAAATTTTAGTATATTTGATTTGGGTTTATTTTGACTTATATTGG
Organism: Racocetra fulgida; assembly: GCA_910592135.1. NCBI lineage: Eukaryota > Fungi > Glomeromycota > Glomeromycetes > Diversisporales > Gigasporaceae > Racocetra > Racocetra fulgida. The sequence continues at coordinate 7,203 of CAJVPZ010003128.1, read as the reverse complement.
TTATGTAGGTTTAAATGAATCTAATTTAAGTTCAAATAAAACTGAATTAGATTTAAACTTATATTAAATGAACTTAGATTAGTTTAAATTTTTTAGGAATATTATATATATTATATGCAAATAAATTCATATCCTATTGTAGATATTGTAAAAATAAATTGTGGTTATATTTATTTTCTATAACTATTTCTTTAAGTGTACTAAACTATAAAGGTTTTTTTTATTTTTTTTTATTTTTTTATTTTATTTTATAACTAGCCTCTTTGGGACTACAGTTTTTTATTCAAGTTTATAGATAAGGGGCCGCTTATAGAATCCCAGTACATTTACATGTAGACCCAGCTTGTATCACCAGTATATCACTGCCACAATTACCTGTTGTAAGACATCTCAGATGCTTTCCCGATATTCTTAGAACTAATTTATTCTCAAGGCGTCATTAACTAGAGCTTTCTATATCCACAATCAGGCTAACCTAGACTTTGGTAACTTATGCCAAGTTCAAGGACAAGTATTTGCAAGCCGAAGCCACTACTGTTACCTACTTCTGCCTTTGCAGAGTTCACCCAAATCTCAGCACACACTTTACAGACTATTACTGGTACCTAAATTCTATCAGTAATCTAAACACCTAATTTAGATAGCCCGGAGGGGCTGTGATCTGCCTCTGGTCCCCATAATTGGGTCCTTTTCCTCCAGTTACTTATCTGGCAACCTGGTTGGTATAGTGTCTTGCCAAATACCGGTCCTTGTCCAGACTACTGAAATTGGTGTCTGGATCCCTTAGATAGCCATTTACATAGTATCGTCAAAGATCTGTGCTACTTCTCCACTCGAGACTTGCCAAGCAGGCTTCTGTGTGCTCTAATACCTAGGTTTACACAGCCGTTTCACTTGGGTTTCATATAAATTATGCATCACACTACAGTTTCACAGCTTTTCAATAACCTCTAGTACAACCAAGTTTACAGATCCAATGATCCATCAGATTACATACAGTCTGCTGTAACACATTTTGTAAAATTTGAATTTCGTCACCAGTGGGATTTGAACTCTTGTCCTGCAGCTTGGGAGTGTGACAACTTGACCACTTCACTAAGTTGCCACACCCTAATTATAAAGGTTTTTTACACTTTAGTAGAAATTATAGTCTTAGTGAAAGATGTTGCTATTCTAAGAAACAGGTATTATCAAAAGTACTAAGTTGTTTCAGATAAAGTATTTGTAGATTTCTGAGTTGTTTTTTGAAGATTGTATAATTAGGATAATTATGAAAAATTTTTTCTAATAGTTGTAGATTGTAGAAAATTGTATTAAGCTAAAATATATCAGAATTTGCTGTAATAGAAACTTCAAGATATAAGAGTAGTTGATAGTATTAAAGTTTATTATATATTTTTTAGTACTATCAACTATTAGTTAAGAATATTAGTAATTGATCATATATTATTTTGTAATTGTTGAAGTTTTATTTATATAATAATTTCTAGATAATTAAAATTATTAATATATTGATAAAAATTGATAATATAATGTTGAAGTTGGATATCCCAAATATTACAGATATTATAGAGGTATAAATTAAGTATAATACTGTTCAAAATAGATCTTGTAAGTGAAATTTATATTTAGCTACAGTAAGATAGAATATTATCATATATTAAATATAGTAATATAATATTATATATTCTGTATTCTAGTGTAGAAATAATAACTGAATTAATGATATAAGTAATTTGCTTGTCTATTATTTTTTTGTACTAGCTGTGTAGATAAGTTGAAGTGTTTTATTTTAATAAATTTAATTTGTTAAGTGTATTTATTGTCTAATATAAATCAATATCTAAGATATTTGAATAGTTTGTTAGTTAGAATTGATTGAAGTATAGAATTAAAAAAGAATATTGATATTGGTTTAGAATTTGTAGCAAAAATAGATTTGGTGAAGTTTATTTGAAGATTAGTCATTTAATTTAATTAGTAATCCAAAGATATTATCTATATAGGCTAATACAGATATAAAGACTTTTAATTGTTTCTCTTTGAAATATATTAATTGAGTTCTTTAGAAGGTTAATAGAGTATCATTAAAGCTGTTAGCAATTTTGTGAATAAGCAGATTATAGTAGATTTTCCAAAAGAGTAGTGTAATAGTTTTAACTTAGTTAATACTATTTTAACAAAGTAAGAGCTAATAAGTCCAAATTTGTAATAACTCTGTTGTGATGATTTAGAAATATATTGATAAGAATCTGAATAAGGTTAGTTAGCATATTGATATATAAGAGATTTTTTGAAAAGATTTATATTAATTGAATTATATACTTTGTTTATATCTGAAGATATGAGCCAAAGTTATTTAGAGTTACAAAAAGTATCTTTAATAATATTATTGAGGATATATAATAGAATTGCTGTACAATTGCTTGGAAGGGCAATACAATTATAAGAAGAAAGTATTGAATATTTTGTGAAAATCTGGTTAAGATAATTAATAAGAAGCTTGATATAAAGCTTTTTAATATATTTAAGGAGACTGTTAGGTCTAGTAATAATTAGATAATAATTAAAAATTAGTTTTTTGAAGATAGAGTAAATTTTACTCTCTTTCTATTGTTTATAAATATTGTTAGTAGTGATGCATCTATTAAAAAGAGTGGTAATAGCTAATAGAAATGAATAATTAGTATGTCAAAACATTTTATAGCTTATATCTGAAGAGCTATATACTTTGTTATTTAGAGGTTAAGCAAGAGTAGTAGAAATTTTATTAGTAATAAATTCTTTAAAAGCACTATTATACCAATCAGAATTGATGTCTGTATTTAGATAGATATTTCTACTACCATATAGAATCATATATCTGTTGGTTAGTAAGTCTATGATCTGTCTATTTATCAAAGTACTGTTGTATATGAGTCTTGATTTCTAAAGTATCAATGATAATATCATTAGAAGTTTTGATATTTTTAAATTTTACTAGATCTTTTTTTTTTTTTTTGGTATTAAGGCGAGGCCTTGCTTGTATCTTTATTAATAAATTTTGAAATAGCAACAATATAAATTACTAACAAAAAGCAGAGGTTTACAAGCTGCTACTATTTGTACTAGTACAAATAAAAACAAAAATTACATGCAAGAATAAAAGCTCAGACTGAGAAAAATTTATCTGCGAGCTAAACCTACTAGAGTGGTCAAAGACTCACCTAGGTTACTATAGTTAAGATATAATTTAAAGGAAAACTGTACTTGGCCCAATGTATAGACCAATTGTTAATTTTCTTTTTGGCTTGCCTAATTAGTGGACAGACTCCAGTATGTGAGTGTAATTGGTCTGGTAATTCACATAGACAAGAGTATGTATATAGTTATCATGTACAATTAGTATTTTTAAATTGCTAACTTGGACTTAAAATATCAGAGGTTGGATCATTAGATTGTTGAATAGAATTAGAGTTGTTGGAGTATAGGAAGGTTAATTGTTGCTGTTTTTTTCAATTAGCAAAGTTTGTACAATAAGGTTTCTATACTTGTTCATATAATTGTTCATTAATTTTATGAAGAAGGTTAACTATAATGTTTGATGCTGTTTTGTAAGAAATATTATAGTCTTGAATAGTTTGAATTAGAGATTGGAAAATCAAACCTTTAAAAGTAGGCTCTATATGATATGAGTATGATTGAGGTGCTATATTATAAAATGCTTCATGTCTGTAAATTTTTTGAATGAAATTTTCTAGTTCATTATTAGATATATCAAGTTCGACTGAGTGAAGATAATTTGTTGTAGCAGATAAAATTAGTTGGTGAAGTAAAGAGTGGTTGATACAAGTATGCCAATGAGATGAAGTATTAAGAGAGTTGCAGTGAAAACAGTTATCATTGTAAAAGGTTTTGAGATATAATGTGTGATAAAGTGAATATATAGACAACTCATTAAGTAGTGTTTTAATTTTAAAGGACTTGAGCTGATTAAGTTTAAAATTGGTAAGATTGTATGTAGGTTTGTGGTTATGATTAAAGTAAAGTCATATAGATCTCCAGTCAATTTGTTGATTAAGTGAGGACCATTCATTATTATGTTTTTGGGATGACCACATAGCTAGGATATGGGCTTTACAAATAGTTTTGATAAAATATCTGGTAGAGTATTCTACTGGATATAGTTCTTCTTCTCATTGCAGGATGTGATATGGATTGTATATATTAGTGTAATTAAAGTCTAGTAATGTTTGGAAAGTATGTTGTTTAGCTAGTAAATCAGCTAAGTTGTTAAAAATATTATTAGTATGGGCCTGAACCTTATGAAAATAATACATAATTTGAAAGATTGGATTATATTAAGAAGTGTATGCTATAGGGGCCATACATTAAATTTGAAAAGTTTGTTCGAGTTAATTATTGAGGAACTAAGCTTAGTAAATTTAGAAATGATGGATTGAGTATCTGTGTAAATCTTGATAAAAGAGTTGTATAGAGTAGTTGAAATAGCAGATAAAATAGATAGAAGTTCAGCTTTGTAAGAAGTTGGCTATAAGCACATCTTGGCTGAAAATTTGTGAATTATTTGATTATTTTTGTCTATTTGAATCCAGCCTATACCCATAGAGCACTGGTTAGTACCTATATCAGTGATTGAGCCATCAGTGTAGAAGTTAAAGATGTTTTGAGTTGAGTTAGATAATGAAATGTTGATTAATTAGTTTGTTTTATCACGAGGATAAAAAATTTTAGGTGTAGCAGAGGGGTAGATAGGAATAGATGGTAGTAAAGAAGGTAAAGCAGAAGGTATTGGATATTTAACAGCTGTGAAAAAAATAAAGTCCATATAATTAACATTAAATTTGAGTGAATTAGAAGAGATTCTACCAAAGAATTGTATAGATGTGATAGCTGATATGTTAATAATACACACTGAGAAGATTCTGTTTGAGTTAAGGTTACAGCCAGGGCATGGGCTGCAGTTAATAGATGGAAGTGGATAGAATTCAGCATTATGTGTGTTAATATTTGTTTGCTAGTGAGTAATAGAGAATATATTAGAGTCTAGAAGACGTGTTCGAATTTTGCCTATAATAATTTCATTTTTATTAAATGAAAGTAACTATAGTTTAGATTTTTTAGGAATATTAAAGGTGTTGTATGCAAAGATGTTAACACCCTGTTGTTGGTACTGTGTATATAAAGAGCATTGGTGTTTATTGTCAAGGACAATATCATTGAGTATTTGGAACCATAATGGCTCTCTTCCTTTGAGTAGATGCAAAATTCTGAGAGAGAGATGCTTCCATTCTAGAAGTGTAGTATTGTCAACTGTATATAATTATTCGAGATAGAATAGTTTTAGTTTTCTTAGCTGACATTTAAAAGCAAAATATTTTGGGTTGTTTATAAGTATTTTTTCTAATGGTAGTTGGTTGTGTTTGATTGTGTTTGGCCATTAAATATTAGAGTTTGCGGTAACAAATATATTTAGATGGTTAAGAAGCTGAATAATTTTAAAGTTAAGTGTATATTTGTTTAGGCCATCTATAATAGGTTGTAGGTGCTGGAGTATGTTTATGGTTGATCATAAGCTATTTTGTAGTTGCTGTAATCTAATGCGAGTTGAAATTCCAAGAAGGTGGTGATTATTTATACATTGAAGAAAGTTGGTTATATGTTGTTGTAGTTGAATATCCCAGATATTACAGATGTTGTATAGGCATGGGTTTAGTATAGTACTGTTTGGTATTGATCTTGCAAGATGGGATTTGTATTTAGCAATTGTAAGGTATTTAGCTAAAATGTTATTGCATATAGTATGTAAAAGTACTATATTATGGATTCTATATTCTAATGTAGGGATAATAACAGTATTGATAATATAAGCAATCTGTTAGTTTGTAATTTTCTTTGTACTAGCAATATGGGTTAGTTAAAAAGTTTCATTTTGGATTAGCTTGACTTGTTCAGATTGTTTGTTGTTAAGGGTGAACCAACAACCCAAGAATTTAAAGGGTTGGTTAACTGGAATAGAATGGATTGTAGAATTAATAAAAGGAATAAAAGAAGATTTAGTGTTGGTTGCTAGTATAGATTTAGTTGGATTAACTTGTATGTCTGCCATTTGGTAAAATAATGAAGCAGAGGGGGTAAGCTTTTGATAAAAAAAAATCAGATAATAAATGACACAGCTCTTAATAGCAATAATATAACTAGAAAAAGTAATAATCTTATATATATTAGGATTAAATTATTTGTTTAGCATAATGGCTATACTAGCTTTAGAGCAATTAGTACAGAATTAGTAATAAGAAAAGTGTAGAGATTTGTAACATTTCATATTAGTATCTGTGTTCGAAATTTTGGTTTTTGTTATATTTATAATGCTTAGATTATCAGAAAGACAATAATCTTTTAAAGCCTGTTGCTTAAGATTAGTGTTATATCTGCATATATTGTGTAGATATAGAAATATTAAGGCCTTCTTTAGGTATATTGTTATTATTATAATTAAAGATGAGTTGGGTTGAAGTAGATGGTGATATATTGTAGTATAGTAAATTAGTATTATTAATTTGTATAAGTGAAAATATTTTATTTATATCCTCTAATCTAGAAAAATTAGAGAGAGTAAAAAGAGGAGAAGATCTATCTAGCAGCTTAGATGTAGATATAAAAAGTTTAGAATGTCTGAAGAAATCTGTAATTAATGTTCAGATCTTACTAAAATTTTATAAGAGTCATATAACATAGAGTAAATGTGCTGATTTGGTAATATCTCAGAATTCAGCATATACAATTAATATATCCAAAATCACTTCTGCTCAGTTCTTTGGCAGACTCTCTAATATAATCTTAAATTAAAATTTAACTATTTAGATCTTATCTTTTCTACTGCAATTAAATTTCAACCTCCAGATTTTCAACTACCTTCTTCTCCTTTCATCCTATTAGTAACTTCACAATTTTTTCAATTTTTATTACAAATGAAAAAACAGCCAAATTAGAAGAAATCTTCAACCATAACTCAACTCAAAAACAATTTAACTTCTATACTGATGGTTCAGTAATCATTGTTGATACAGGACAATGTTTCATGGAGATAGGATGGGTTCAAGTAGATAATCATAATCAAATTGTTCACAAATTCTCAGCTCAAATTCATCTTTGGCCATCTTTTTACAAAGCTGAGCTCTTGTCTATTATTTCTGCTATCTC
>CAJVPZ010003127.1:0-11401 GCA_910592135.1 Racocetra fulgida | reverse complement strand
GATTCAATTAGAGTCTATAATTTATCAGCTTGATTGACTCATATAAATTAACTAAACTGAGTAATAGTTTTATTTGTATAACATGTGTAAATATATATTACTTTATAAGATCATTATTTAATTGAAAGATAAAGCCTTATCATTAGAAAAAAACAAAGACTTAATTTTTGAACTATATCCAAGACTTTTTTAAATCATGTTCAATATTTAAACATCCACATGTTCAAGAATGTCACAGCATATTCAAACTTCAAAAATTAAAATATTAATTTAAAAAATATATGATTATATATTTTTTATAGTGCTGAATATTTTTTATTTAGAAGTTAAAATAGGTTAATAAAAATTTGGAATAATTTTAATTTACAAAAAGTATCCGGACTATCATCCGAACGATCAAAATTGGTACACATTTTCTGGGTGCATGTACGTAACGGTAATAACTTTTAAATTTACACTTTAGAATATAAAAAGAATGATATATCGACAAACCGACTAGTATGTTTAAAGAAATGTCAATATCACTTGATTTGTTTTAATTAAAATATATAATTAAATTACGTATTAAAAACTTAATATTACCTCTGATTCAACTGTATTGTAATAAAAAATACAATTATAATAAAACGCACCTACGTATGGTGGTTTTGCACCTATTATATATTTTTTTGTTTTTTTTTAAAATTTTGTTTTTATAAGTTTTGTATATAAAATTTTTAACACCAATTTTTTCACGTTAAAATTAATATTGTGGCGTAGAACTGTTTTACTTAGAACACCTCACACCGATTAATTCGAGATAATGTATGCATAAGTGTAAAACACCACAGGTGCGTTTTAGTAAAATTCAAAATATGCTGTCACCAAACTAACCAAATCCAGAACATAATAAAATCGTCTCAAATCCCAATTCCAAATTCTGAATCCTAATCCCAAACCAAGTCCAGACAACAAATATAAATATGATTTTACCGGGTGTTTGATAAGTCTCTAGACAGGCTTTTTTAATCACTAGATGCTATTATGCTATATATATATATATATATAAAATACGTAATAATTACGTAGTAATCGTTATAGTCTTTTATATAATAAAAGCTAATACGTACTGTCTTTTCACCAATACTTTATCGCTATTTAATTAGTCGCATGTAACTTTTTGAGAGAAATTTTTAAACGAATCAAAAACGTAACTTTTATCAATTTATTAATTTATGTGTTTCGTACAAATGCCCATTCTAAATGCGCACACTTTGTGGTTGAATTATCTTTATCAAAGGCAATACGTTAGTTCACAATTTATAATCGTCATTGTACGTAATATCGGCACGCTCACTGATTAGCGAGGAAATGGGATGGTGAGTCTGCACAAGGATAATTAGTACTATGATGATCCTTTTACTACGCCACACTAATGAACATCGGAACATCGGTTATAAAAAGATTTATTCAATTTTTGGTTTTCTAGAAATATACTTATAGATTACCGTTATTACTAGACTTTCCTTTAACCACCTTTTAGTATTATGCCTTTGAACTACGTAAGCATTTGTATCGCTCTTTACGATTACACTGCTCAAAACGACGATGAAATTTCCTTTAAAGAAGACGACATACTTTATATTTTAGAAAATGACGACGATGAATGGTGGAAAGCTAAATTAAAGATCGAAAAAAGTGAAGACGATGAAAATGCACCAGAAGGTCCGATCGGAATTGTGCCTAGCAACTATATCCAGGAGGTATGCCTTTGAAGCTTTCAATGGGCTAGAAAATAGTGCATTTAGCTTATTGTGTTTGAGTTATATAGATCTACTTATTAAAAATCTCGCTTGTTTAACAATTAATTGTATTTAGGCTGAATGTAAAAGTGTTTTGAAAGCTGTTTACGATTACGAAGCACAGTCAAACGAAGAATTGTCATTCAAAGAAGAGGATATATTCTACTTATATGACAAAGATGACCCTGATTGGTACTTGGTTAAATTCAACGATGTATTTGGCTATGTTCCAGCAAATTATATCGAAGAGGTTAGTAAAAAGTAATCAAATTTAAAAGATTATCAGTTCAATTTAATTTTTGGTTGAACGCATAAATATGTAATTGATTAATCATTATTTTTGATCCATTTCTTTTATAGACATCGTTTGATTCTGAGGAACAAGAACTACAAGAAAATCAAGAACCCAAGAAAAAAATGTCACTATTTGACGCTTTATCGGTATATATAAAAGCATTTATCACACATTACAATTTTTTACTTTTTTTCAGATTCATAAAAATTTTTTCTCATCTTCAGAGCGCATCCGAAAACAAATACGTAGATCCATTACAACTTTATGCTCGTAAAGTTGCTACTCAAAAAAGTGGCACGTCAAAATCGGGTCCTGCTGCTAAAACATGGTCGGTTTCGGTAATGTATTTTATTTTACGTTTCGAATTTTTTGATATGCTGTATAGTCGCGAAATAACTATCTCTACACGTTATTTTATCCACCTGATGTGTTACTTTGGAGTTAAAGATCTAAATTTTGAACCTAATTATACACCTATCAAATCCACTAACACATGTTATAGAAAGTGTGTGTTATTTTCGGGATATGCATGAGCGTCATTTTGAATTTAAATATGATGTTTTTAAAGAATACAATTTCCGAAATAATATTCACGATCGGTAGAGGTTGGAACTGGTTTTAATATTTCAGGTTTATTACGTGAATTTTGTGATATTTTAGAATTTAATGGATTAAATCTAAAATATCACAAAATTCACGTGATAAACTCGAATTATTAAACCGATTCCAACCTCTACACGAGAGTTACTTCGCGACTGTGCGGTAGTTAAATGGGTAGATTTTAATATTTTACATTTATTTAGGAAGTTATTGTAGTTGATAAGAAGAAAAAGAAAAAGAAGGGTAAACTTAGTATTGGAGGCGAAAATGTAATTTACACTAGTGAAACAGACAAGGTATTTCATTCAAAAATGGTAAAAATAAAAAATATGATTTATATCAAATTTTAAATCAGTAATTTTATGTTCACATTCAGACTCCAGTTCAACTTTGGAATATTAGTGATGTGGAGAGTGTCAAATATGAGAAAAAAAATGTTACAATAACATTTGGTGGTGCAAAGCAAGCAACATTTAATTTTCAGGTATCAAATAAAAGTGATGCTGAAGCTATTTATCGACAATATGTGGAATGTACCGCAAGTTTAGAATTGCCAACTGTTAATATTGACACAAGCTCTATGAAATCTCCACGACCAACTTCAACACATGATAACCAAGATAATGAAGAAACTGAGTCACAAGCTGACGCTGAAGAAAATGATGTAGAAGAAGTTAATGTAGAAGAGGTTAATGTAGAAGAGGTTAATGTAGAAGAGGTCAATGAGATGGAGTTGCCATCACCAAAACTTGGCATTGCGTTATATGACTTTGATGCTCAAGGCGACGATGAGATCTCAATCCGTGAAGGTGATGACCTTTGGATTATTGATGATGTTAGTAGCAATGAATGGTGGAAGTGTCGTAAAGGTGACGAGGAAGGCATGGTACCCTCTTCTTATATTGATGTAAGTATAAACTAAAATTATTCAATGGTTCATATATGTAAATAGCTCATTGTGGTTAATTGTTCTTTTACAGATACCAAATGAAGATGGCAATGCTGACCAATATGCTGCTGAGGAGGAGCGTCAACGGTTAGAAGAGGAAGAATACCAAAGGGCAGAAGAAGAACGATTAAGAAAAGAGGAAGAACGGCTGAGAAAGGAGGAAGAACGACAAAGAAAGGAGGAAGAACGTTTGAGAAGAGAGGAAGAACGACAGAGAAAGGAAGATCGACAAAGGAAAGAAGAAGAACGTCTGCGACGTGAAGAAAGTGAAAGAAAACGAAAAGAATTAGAAAGACAGTTATCAGAAGAAAAGAAACGAAAGCAGGAGTCTGAGTCCCCGCCACCACAACCGCCAGCATTACCAAGTAGGACTAGCTTTAGTAGTATTCATCTTTTCATATTTTCCATACTTAACTTTTTATAATATAACAGCACGTCCACCTGCTAAATCGAAGTCTTCTTCAGGTATGCTAATCTTTATTATATAACCTACTCTCTCTTTCTTTTTTTTTTTTTTTTTTATATATATTTTATTCATTTTGATTTGATTTGCAATTCGTAGACGAAGCAGCTATAAAGAAAATACAAACACCAACAAATCGCATATTGCCTGACAGACCAGCCCAAGCTCAATCAAAAGATAGTATGTTATTAGTATATTGTTAATTACTATTTAAGTTTTACAAGCTAAATTCAATTGACGACGTTTTTTTTCTTTTTTTTTATCAATCAAAGAACCACTTCCGTCGAATACAAGACTTTGGACAGACAGAACTGGTTCATTCCAAGTTGAAGCCGAATTTCTTCAACTTAGTGACGGCAAAGTGCATCTCCATAAACTTAATGGCATAAAAATTGCTGTTCCCATTGATCGAATGAGCAAAAAGGACATTGCATATCTTGAGGGAGTAACTGGAGAAAAACTAGATGACAGATCTGATAACATACCTTTGGCCGCTATTGTTGCTGGACATAAAGGCAAGACGACCTTAACAAACAAAAATAAATCAGAATATGATTGGTTTGACTTCTTTCTTAAGGCTGATATCACGCATGATGATGCGTTCAAATACGCTAAAATATTTATCAACGAGAATATGGATGAGAGTTCAATAAATAATTTAGATCGCAATGTAATGAAAGAACTTGGCTTAAAAGAAGGAGATATAATTCGAGTAACTAAATACGTTTCTGAAAATTATACGTCTGTTAAAAAGAAAACTGCTATTGGTGAAAGTAAAGAAAGAGAAAAGACAGATAGGGAAATTGCCAAAAAAGTCCAGGTATTATGATATAATTTCTATATAACTATTCTTTTTAATGACAAGTATCGTCATTTAACAGTTTTTACATTTATTTGAACTCTTCTCATAAAGTTTGAAGAACTCGAAAAATCACAAAAATTGTCAGAATTTGACTTAAAGATGCAACTGAAACGTGATGAACAATTAGCCAGAGAACTTCAAGAAGAAGAAAACAGAATAGCACGTAGTGAAGGAAGAACAATCCCAAAGGATGCCGATTTATATGGCAAAGGGACTCTAGACTCGCTCATTCAACGAGATGATAAAGCAAATTCACCAAAAACTCCACCATTACTTTTTTCTGAAAACAATGGCGTTTTAAAAAATAATACGAAAAAAGCCCGTCCTACGCCCACAAAGACAGCACCAATTCAAGTTGATGCGAAAACTTTTGTGAATAGCAAGAATTCTAAAGACCAAATTGATTCTGCTTTTAAGCCATCTTCAAAGTCATCGTCTTCTACGACACAGAAATTCGATGATGATGCTTGGAGCTTTACTGACTCAACGCCTGCGTTAATACCTGCTACTAAGGTGGTTCCACCTCCACCTCCGCCTCCTCCACCAGTAATCACACCAAGACCTCCTCCAGTAGTCGCACCAAGATCTTCTCTAAATGAACAATTAACTAGTAAACAATTAATTAGTACAAATGCTCCTACTAATTTGAATACTAGTGCTTGGACCTCTTTAAGTCCCGCTGTTTCTCCTTATTCCAGTAATTCATCACTTCCTGTCCAATCTTCTCAACCTTTACTACAACGAAATTTGATCACCCCATCTCCACCACCTTCACAACCAATCGCTGTTCCATTGAATTCTACCCTTCATCAACCTCTAATTCCAGTTAAATCTTCAAGTTGGAACAATACAAGTAGTATGTAAAATTATTTTTAACTCATTGAACTTAATAGTTTTAATGACTTACTACTTCTTACATATATAGATTTATCTATGTTGCCAACTAATAATGCTTTATCGAATCCTAACCATGGATTTGGCCAAACCGGTATGAATATGACTACTACGACAACTGTCCAATTTTAACCCATTGAACTCATGATTTTAATGACTTACTACTTCACAAATGTAGGTTTATCTATGTTGCCAACTAATAATGCTTTATCAAACCCTAACCCTGGATTTGGCCAAACCGGTATGAATATGATTACTACGACAACTTTCCAATTTTAACTCATTGAACTTATGGTTTTAATGACTTACTACATCATACATATATAGGTGTATCTATGCTGCCAACTAATAACGCTTTATCAAATCCCAACCCCGGATTTGGCCTAACCGGTATGAATAACCAATATGTGACTACTACGACAACTGTTCAATATCAACAAACAACCTCGTTTCACCAGCCCATGCAGAATCAGCAACAAACAAATTCAGCAATATATGATCCTAAAAATGTGTTTGCTTCCATGAAGACTGGACAAATTGGGCCAAAATCGCTACCTAATGATTTAAGCGTGAATGGTAGTTATTAACGAACCACTCATATCAGATTTACTTTATTTCATAAATTCTTACTCTATATATACATTTAGCATCGAATGACAGATATGCTGCCTTGAAGCAAGTGGATCTCCAAGGTCCAGGTGTTTTCAATAGTACATCATCATTCCAAACACAAAGTACATATTTGATCAATTTTACATTAATTATTTGATTTCATTTTAGCCGTTCTAATAGTCATTGTCTTTTCAGGCTCAACAAGTTTTGGTTTAAATCCAAGTGGATTCAATACTAGTCCAGCAAATTGGAATCAGGGCGTTCCTCAGCAAAACCAAAATTTTGGCGTAGGAGGTATCCAACCTAATCCAGGGTTTGGTTTTGGACAACAACCTGGTCAATTTGGATCTAATCAGCAAGGATTTGGTTCTAATACTGGATTCAATAACAATCAGCAATTTAATAACTTTGGTCACCAAAAATAGGCAGTGTTGGCTACACCTTTTATGGTATCAATCAACTGATATATTTTATAGGATCATATATTTTTAGTTAAATGAATATCTAAATTTTATATATAAATGTATAAAAAATTTTATCTCGGTTGGAAAAAAATATTAAATATTAATTTAAGATTTAAATATATATTTTTGGTTTTTAATAATTTTTTGTACAAAATAGTTAAAAATAAAGTTAATTTTAATTTAAAAATCTAGTATAAAATATTTTAAATAATATTGTATATGATTGGTTTGATTTAGGGTTGATGGTGGAGTTCGATAGAGCTACAAATGAAACCAACAAAGCTTTAAATAAAGACAGTTTTTTGAGCTTTATTAATATAACTATTTAGTTTTATTGGTTTTATTGTCAATTTTTGGTTTTATTTTTAGAGATTTATTTTATAGTGCTATAGTACTATATATGATGCTAGAATATTGGCAAAAATACTATTCCTGATGGATCGGCAATACCGATCTTGATGGAGTTAAAAAATTTTTTATTTGAGTACTGCTCCTGATAGGGTCCTAAAAACGAACCCTAATCCTAACTTTTTTCATTATAGTAGAATAGTATTTTAGAGGCCCTTTTTTAGAACCCTATCAGGAACGGTATGTAAATCAATTTCTTTTCCCACCCTATCAGGAACAGTACCGACGATCCATCAGGAACGGTATTTTTGCAGAATATTGTGATCAATTAAAATTTAAGATCAGGTATAACATGCAGATCACCTTTGTATAACAAAAATAATGAGTTTTTAAAAAATTAACTATATTTTAAAATTTTTATTTAAAAAACCATTTTTGTATTTTAATAAAAAAAATTTTCTTGCAAAATTTTAGTATAAACTATATCCTGCCTAATCTTAACCTCAGCTTTAAACCTAATTAAAAATTTTGTTTTTTGTAAAAATTAGATTGTTTTGATTTATGTTATACCAATTTTGTATTTATATATAATAGTATTTAATGTTTTTATGAACTTAATTGAATTAAACTTTTGATCAAGTTCAAGTTTAGCTCAAAATTGAACTAAACTTAAATATTTTTTAAAAAAAATTTAGTTTAAGTTTAATATTAAACTTTTAAGTTTAAGTTCAGTTTAAGTTCAGTTTAAAAATTATAAACATGTTTAAATTCAATGATTTATATATTTTTATTTATTTTGTATATTATTAAAAATAAACTACTATTTTTGGTTAAAAAGTTATACAAAAATATTGCAAGTAGCTTATTTTAGGATAAAAGTAAATTAGTGAATTGTAAAAGTAAATTAGCAAATTTTGTTTAATTGCAAAAGTAAATTGGTAAATTTTGCTTAATTATAAAAATTTTATTAAGTAAATTAATTGTATATATTAAATAAAGTTTGTTTAGAAGATCAAATCATATATTCTAAAAGTTTTATATAAATTAGATAATTTTTATTGATTTTTACATTTAATAAATATAGTTTTTTTGTTAAATTTAACAGGTTGTAATATTGCTTAGTTAGGGTTAAAGTTTAAGCAAGTATTACTGTTGGCCACTACCTACAGTATCTAGAGTCTTATTCAAAAACTCTATTTTTAAAATTGAATAGTATCCATAGAACTGGATACTACATTTGAAAATTTATTATATTAAAAGTGATAAATTAATATAGTTATTCTTCTGGATCTTATTCAAGTAACAAGTCAGTAGAGATAATAAATAATATCTGGGTCTTAATCACGAAGATATTATTTTTAGAGAATACTGTAGGTAGTAGCCAACAGTAGATTAAAATTAAAAAGCATATTTATATACAAAATTAAGTATTGTTATAAATTAAAATAAAATCTGATCAAAATGAAATTTTTTTGTTTTTTAAAATTTTTTGGGAGACATTTTTTAAGGTTTTTTTTAGCATTAGAGGTAGGGTTTAGGGTTAGGTTTATTAATAAATAAGTATATGTAGGTTTTATAGGCTATAAGGGTAGGCATGAGAGGTCCTCAGTTTCATTTTGATCAGATTTTATTTTAATTTGTGATAAGTATTAAAAATCTTTTAATTAAAAGTCTAAGACTAGTTTATATAATGAAATTTTGAGATATTTAAAATTTTGACTTTTTTTTTAAGTTTTTTTAAATTTTTGTTTATTTTTATTATACAAGATTTTGTGATCTAATTGGTCAATTATATTAACTTGCAATATAGCAATTATAATATTTAATATTATTTTAAATATAAATTTTAAAAAGTTAACCAATTTAGTTGATACTTTTAAAATATACAGTATGTATTTTGATCTTCTAAGTAACTTTTACTTAATAATATAGATTAATTTACTTAGTAAAGTTTGATTTTACTATAAAGTAACTACTAATAATTATATATGTAGCTTATTTTTAAGAAAATATCTAATTTTCACTACAAGTAATTATTACCTGTGATTTTTAATATATAACAAAAACAAAAAAATAATTTTTGTTAAAGCAAAAAGTAATATTTTTTATAGTTAGAGTTAGAGTAAGGTTTTTTTTTTTTAATATTAAGGTAACCACTTGGGGGTCTGGCACGTTTTATTAACTTTGGTTGTGAATGTCAAGGCAGCCACAGGACCACCCTGACTTTGTTACATTAACGAGAATACATTCTAGTCATATCTGCGCCTTTTGAATGCTTAATTAAGCAGTTCTCTATTACTAAGTACTATACTAGATGCCGTACCTATAACTCACTATTACTTGAGTTACCTAATTAAACTCTCTAATTAACTTAGCGCCATCAAATATTCTTTCTAAAGAGAAACTGCCACTAAGGCCCCTTAGAACTAATTTATCCTTGTAGTAAACCTACTAAAGCAGTCCATGTCCCACAAACATATATCACCTAGATTTTTTAGTAACTTACGCCTAGGTCGAGACCAAGTACTTGCAGTATTTCTCCGCTACCGTTATCTACTCCTTGCCCTTGCAAAGTTTACTCTACCCCAGCCCTTACTCATCCAATCAGGAACCCTTCCACTGTTTCACCAAACTTCCAATCCAAATAGCCCAGTTTGGTTCACAAGTTATGTTACCTGCTTTCCTACTAGCTTAACCCAGATACTGGCCTGTGCCTTTTTCCTCTGGTCAATTCCAGCGGTCTAGTTGGTATAGTGCTCGCTAAACACCTGGTCCTCATCCAGATCCACAACTTATTGGTTTTCTTTTTAGACTTTTCAGAGCCATCAAAAGCAGTGCTACCTCTCTACTCGGAACTTGCCAAGCAGATTCCTATTCAGGACAAAGTTTAACAGATTTACACAGGTTCCAGGAACTTATTATGGGTTTACACCGTCTTTTATCGGTTTGTATCCCTTTGTATAACTTCTCTATTACATGAATGCTCCAAGATCTTCCAAGTTTGTACTATTACCCCCAATTAGAGATTGCGAAATAAGTCGTCTATTAGGCGATCATTACCCCTTGCACCTATTTGGTCTGACTGTCATTATAGGATCTACATTCCAATATCCAAATAGTCATCAATGCACAGAAGAATTTGATTTTCGTTGTTGATGGAAATTGAACTCTGGATGTGCTACTTGGAGGACGACAACTTGATCACTTCACTAAGTCGCTACACCCCTAGTTAGAGTAAGGTTTGGGATCAAGCAAAAGTATTGTTTATAGTAAAATTTTGTAAAAAATTTTTTTTGTTAGAGCTTCAAAAGTAGTTTTATAAGCAGAATTTTGAAATATAAATAATACAGGTGATAATTACCTGTAGTAAAAATTAGTAAATTTTTATTTTTAAATATAAGAAGCTTTTATATTTTTTTTAAAAAAAGAAAAGTAATTTATTATCAAACTAGCTTATTTCAGCAATATATAGTATATATTATTAAACTTAAACATATTTATAACCTTGAATTGAACTTGAATTGAATAAAAATTTGAGTTCAGATTCAGTTCAAGTTTATAAATTTAAAGTTTAGTTTAGGTTTAGATTTAAAGATTTGTAAATTTAAAGATCAATTTAAATTTAATTGAACCTGAATCTAAATTTAAATTAAACTAAACTAAACTTTGAAATACTATTATTTATATATAAATTTTTATTTTTTATTATATATTATTATAACTTATTAATATCAATCTATTTAAATTAAACAATTATATTGATATATATAAAGATTAATAACAAAAAAATAAATTGATATAATTTAAATTTAATTTTCATCCAGAAATTCAACAACTCTCCCCAACGATCACTCGTACCAAACTTATGGCTAATGAAAACAAAAACTTGTTAGAGAAAAGTAGAAGAGACAACTACAAATAACAGTTTTTACAGAGGTCAAGCACTTCCAGGTTTTCCTCAGACTCCTCTGTATATTCAGTATGCAAGTTAAAAGCGTTTCTGTACAAGATAACTGGCAAAAAGGTGGTGCTCTTGTACAGAATTTTAATAGAAGCTATGCTTCTGCTGACGAAGTTAAAGATAGTTGGTCTAAAGAGAACAACAAGCGAGTTTTCAACACGTTCTTTACCGT
>CAJVPZ010003126.1:0-11402 GCA_910592135.1 Racocetra fulgida | reverse complement strand
TATTTATTTTTGATTGTGCTATGAATTTTTTAAAATGTACTACCAGTAGTACAAAAGCCTAAATCCTATCCATTAAAAAAAAATTGAATGTTCTTTGAGAATTGAATTTTAAGCAACGATTAGTTGGCAACTAATTGTCACATGTTAAAATAATAAAGAATTACGATTTTTTTGTATCAATTGGATTGGCTAAGAAATTTAACATTAACATATGTAGACAATCAATCAGGTTTAGACGGATCGAATGGTATAAGAATCATTAGATCCAGTTGATAACCCCAATTTTAACTTCAATTATATGTTATCCGCCACCCACCCGCATCTCTAGATACGAAAATTGCTGAAAAAAATTGAATAATACGTAGGCTCCTATTAATGCAAGATTTTAAAGTGCCCGATTTATTAAAAATTTTTAAACTATGCCAATCGTTTTATAAAGATTTCAGTTTGTACACAAGTGGCGTACTTTCGTTATCACATGATTTTTATTAGTATATGAAATGGGGAATGGGAAGAGCACGTGAAGTTTTAATCGTTAATCGTCTTCACCATAGTTCCCAGTGGTTAGTTATCCTCGTTGGACTATGGGTAATAATATATCAAGTACAACTGCTTCGATAGCAACTGCTGGCATTGATAGTTATGTTAGTGAACTTGGAGATATAGAATATGAAAGAAGGTAAGGCTATGTATCTTAATTAATAATTTTTGTTAAACTCCACTGAACATTACAAATTTTTTTACTCCTCTTTTTTTTTTTCCTACAGCTTAAGTAGCGCACGCTTTATGAAAACAATATGTGGGCGCCATAAAGAAGGACTTGTTGTTATAAAAATTTTTATAAAGCCAGAGCCTGGTCTATCTTTGGTGAATGTGGTTAAATCGCTTCAAGGTAAGGTAAATTTATCTTGGAAATCCGGAGTAAAATCCATAAGATCTATATTTATGAGATCTCTTTTTTATTTTGTTTAGATGAAAAAGATGCACTGTCTGAAGTTCCTAATGCTTTTCCATACCAAAGAATAATTGAAACAGAAAAGGCTGGATATTTAATAAGACAGTATTTTTTTAGCAGTCTCTATGACCGTATCAGGTTAGATCTTTTTTAACATTATAGATTGACATACAATTCGTTCATAAATATGTTTATAATATTCTTTTTTTTTTTTTTTAGTACACGGCCATTTTTGAATTGCATCGAAAAAAAATGGATTACGTATCAAATTTTGTGCGGAGTACATGATGCTCATACTCGAGGGGTTTGTTCTTATATCATTGAGATGTTCGTTGCTTTACAAATCAATTTATTTATAATTTGTATTTACAGATTTACCATGGAGATATCAAAACAGAAAATATTCTTGTCACATCATGGAACTGGGTATATTTGGCTGATTTCGCAGGATATAAACCGACATATCTTCCAGAGGTATGCTATAAATATTGATCTTTATTGATAAATTTGTCGAATGACTCTCATTATTATTATTCTTATTATTTTAATTCAAATTAATTCAGGATAATCCTGCCGATTTTTCATTCTTTTTTGATACATCTTCACGAAGAACTTGTTATCTTGCTCCGGAAAGATTTTATAAACCCGGTAGTGAAATTGACAGAAGAAAGGTTTTATGTCTTTTATGTACAGTTTTCAATTCAATAATTAGCCAATACAAAATTTAATTTTAATATATCCTTATTCGCAGAGTGAACTTGAATTTGGAGAAAAAGACGGTGCAATTACGCCTGCTATGGATATATTTTCTTTAGGGTGCGCCATGTCATTCTTTTATTTTTTTTTTATTTCTTTGCGTTTCAAATTTATGTGCTAATTTTTTCCTATGATTTGCCTTGAATACACAATTGACATTCAGCTGTGTGATTGCTGAACTTTTCTTAGAGGGCACACCGATATTTTCTTTAGCTCAACTATTCGAATACAGAGCTGGAGAATATGATCCAGGAGTTTATCTGGAAAAAATTGAGGATGCAGAAATAAGGGTACACCAAATTTTATGAAAGTTTATGACAAAAGATATTTTTCGCACATGTTAAATATGAAGTTTAATTATAATATCGTTTTTAGGCTATGGTGAGGCACATGATTCATGTAGAACCTTCGCAACGATATACTGCAGAGCAGTACTTACAAGAATGGTATTTAATTTATTAATTTATTTTATCTGACCGTGACTATGATTGAATTTATTTTCCTTAATGTAGATATTTATTCATGTTAAGGCGTGGCACAGCATTTCCACAATACTTTTATACATTCCTTCATCAATATATTGGCTCGGTGACCGACCCTCATAACCAGGCTCACCCAAGAACATTGGCTACTAATGGCACCAGTAAAGCTGCTGAACCTCAAGACTCCAATATTACAACGGGTACTGTTCTAAATACGGACGCAGATGATAAAATAGAAAGAATTTACTATGAATTTGATAAAATAGCGTTTTTCCTTGGATTTTACAATGAGAATGTGCAAGATACTGAGATGGTTGTTAATAATAGCCATTCAGATAAAGTTGGTGAAAGTTCCCGTCCTATAGAAGGTGCGCTTTACTAAGTTTGTTTACAGCTCTTGTCAATGATATTCATTCTAAATAAAGTCTATTGTTTTCTGTCTTTTTTATTAAAGTATCATCACCAAATGCGACAGTATGTATCGATTTCTGTTAGTAGTATAAATTGGTTCTGATCGATTTGTGAAACTAATAAGAAATATATATGTTAAAATGTTAGCCAGCGTTAACAGTTAATCTTCATATACCGAATTATGATTATTTTTCATTTAAAAATAAAAAGCGAAGGAAAGATGCAGGTACATATTTTATTAGCAAATGTTTCTTGACATAAATTAAAAAATGATAGACTAACAATCATCTTATGTGAAGATGATGGTGCATTAATATTCCTATCTTTAATATGCGCTACCATCCGTAATGCTGTATATCCTTCATCAAAACTTCATGCGTTGGATATGTTGCTTGCAATTGGGCAGCATTTGGAAGATGAATTTAAATTGGATCGTTTAGTCCCTTATTTAATCGCACTTTTAGGTGATGAAATTGGTCTTGTTAGAGCTAATGCTGTCAAGACGTTGGCACACTTGGTTTGTGAAATTTTAAATTCTTCAATTTGTGCAAATTACAGATTTTTATTATTTCAAACTTCTATAGCTTTCTGTGGTTGAGACTATTACTCCTTCAAACGCAACTATTTTCCCAGAGTATATAATGCCTAATCTTCGCAAATTTGCTACTGATCCTGAAATCCTTGTAAGGATGACATACGCCCAATGTATTTCAACTTTTGCAGAGACAGCATTACGATTTCTTGAATTGACACAAGCAAGTATTTGTAATCTTTATCCATTTTCTATGAATAGCAAAAGCATTGAAATAATTCCATTTTTATAATGATCAGCAATTTAAGGCAGAAGACTATTTAAATGTTGCTGATAATGATGCTGAGATTGAAGGATCATATGAGGTACAAAATTTTTTTGAAACTGTAACTTTTAATGATTTGAGATTGCTAATACGATTTCCTTTAAGGCGACTTATGATGCTACTTTACATGACCTTCAATCAATTATACAAGAGCAAGTGACCACTCTTTTAATTGACACAGAAAGTGCGGTTAAACGTGCTTTACTGTCAAATATTACTAGCCTTTGTATTTTCTTTGGTCGACAAAAAGCCAATGATGTGTTACTGAGCCATATGATAACATACTTGAATGATCGTGATTGGATGTTAAGAAGGTTCGTATAAATATAAATATATATATTTGGAATATATGCATCAATATACTAAGTAGAATATATCGATAAATATACATTTATATGCAGTGCGTTTTTTGAAAGCATAATCGGTGTCGGTACTTTTGTTGGACGTCAAAGTTTGGAAGAATATATTCTACCTTTGATGATTCAATCTCTCTCTGGTAAAATATTACATTATTACTGTTGGCATTCATGGGTTATCTATACAGTTAATATTCTTGATATCTATATTTAATAATAATACTAACTAAACTTTTGAAATTATCGAAAACCAGATGCGGAAGAATTTGTTGTAGAAAAAGTTCTTAATTCACTCACAAGCTTAGCAGAATTAGGATTATTTCAAAAAATGAAGTTGTGGGAATTAATTGCCATTGTATCGCCACTAATGTGCCATCCTGGCATTTACATTCGTTATGGTAAATATGATTATCTTGTAGTTTTAGTTTCGGATTGCATAATATCAATATAGAATTGTTATTTATCTTCCTATTTTAGGAACCATTGCTTTTATTGCGTCGGCTGCAAGACTTTTGCCAACAACTGATGTTTGGTGTATCGCATATCCGATAATAAGACCATTTTTGCAGGCTGACATTGCTGAAGTTACAGAACTTCATATATTAGAGAATGTTAAAGAACCGGTATAGTTTACTAAATGTTTATTTTAAATTTATATATTTTATAATGTCCAGTATTTAACATTTAAATTACTAGATCCCACGTCCCGTGTTTGACAAAGCTGTCTCTTGGGCTGGAAAATCAAATAAATCTTCATTTTGGAAACAAGCTAAAGAACGCAAAGCAAATAAATCAGCTTCAACAACAGTTTCGGGCAACTCTAGCGTCACTAGCTTATTGTCGCGACGGACATCTACACTCACAATTAATGCCGGGAAAATTCTCAAATCGGAGGAGTATGTTATAATAATTATGTGAAAATTTCATCCAGATTATTTGACACTAAGTTATTATATTAAAAAAAAAAAACTTTTCGATAATATAGGGATGAACAGAACTTGGAAACAATGAGGAACATTGGCATGTCATACGAAGACGAAGAAAAAATAATTGCAATGAGAGATTATATATATAAATTATCTGTTTCTAAAATGAAGTAAGTCCATACATGTTTTTAATAAACCGGATTTGAATCAATGTCATTAATTTATATCATTAAATTGTACTCAAGTACTCGCCCAAGATTGGATGAGAGTCTTAAGATGGAGGTAGAGTAAAATAAATATTTTTAACTTAATTATACTTTTAATTTAATTTAAATATTTTTAATTAGGACGGATCCATCGTATTGAAAAACTTGGGCATAACCCCCCATAATGTTTTTGTCATGCCAATTAATTCCGATGGGCACACTATAAGAAACAATCCTCTTCTGCCTGATAAAACAGTATGTTTAAAAATTAATATTGCTTAGAGTTTATTTCATTGCATCATATAGTTTTTTTAATACATATTGTCTATTTAGAATGTTGTCGGAACACCAAGGTAATTTTAAATAGCGTGTGTTCAAGTTTGTTATTGATCTGATGTACATAATATATTATGATCTAGTCCTTATCGGATATCAAGTGCAAAAAGTAGCAAAGCGTCATTGGTAGAACCATCAGTTTCACGAGTTTCTAGTGATAGTAACCTCCAGCTTCTCAAAGCCGAAGATCAAGCCCGCTTGATTCCTACTAGTCTTCGGGAAGCGAGAATGAATTCGGAAGGAAAAGTTCCAACTAAACCTGTATCGTCATCACATCAACCTGAACTTGTTACCAGTACTTTATCTTCTACAATTCATCGAAAGAATGTGCCAGCTCCTATTACAATAAACGCATCTAACACGAACCATCAAGATTCCTTAACTCCGTCTTTTTCGACACCAGTACGTGAAAGGCACATTTCTTTAGCCAAAAGACCGGTTGAAAGTCCGAAGGCGGCACCTGCAACCAGTACCAATACGACAACTGTTATTGGAACCATGGAGATGCCTATTCCCGCAGTTTCCAAGCCAGATATAACCATAAATGGTCTCAATGGAAATGTTGGTCCACAGATAGAAGAAATTCCAACGAGAAAAAATCTTGGCGCATTTGTTTCCAGCACATATGGTAATATTTTTACTGCATTCATGTTTTTATTTTTTTTTTATTTTTTTTTTTTAATAAATCTGAAAAATGACCTAAATTTAATCAATAGAGGGCAATGATCGAAATGTCAAAATTTTGTTGGATAACCTATACCTTGAATCATTTCCTGAACCTATGCCAGGTTTGCAATTATTAAATTATGAAATTTATTTTTACTAAATATTTTCCAAATTTACATGTTGAATGAATTATAATAGAGTTTGGACCGAAAGTAACCAAACCATTGGTTCCACGTCCCGGAAAGGCCGCAAAAGGAACACCCGTCCTGAGAACTATTACTAATTGGAGGCCCGAAGGTTTGCCTAAATAAATAGTTTGCTATTTGAGGACTGGTCTAGGAAAAATACCAATCTGGGAAGTTGAGAATCCTCCGATTGATCATTAAAAAATAATTAATACCCTAATTATTAAATAATGTTAATCGGTGAATTCTCAAATTCTCAGACTGACATTTTACCTAGAACAGCCATCATTTGGAAGACCTTCAAATCATATTTTAAATAATTATGATATAAAAACATTTAGGTACATTGGTGGCTCACATTACAGAACACAAATTATCTATTAATCAAATATGTGTATCTCCTGATCACAATTTCTTTGCATCATGCTCGGATGATGGAACTGTTAGAATATGGGATTGCACTAGATTTGTTAAAAACTTTAATAACCGCTCAAGAGTCACATATAATCAACAAGGTATGTTATTCATTTATATTCGAAGTTTTATAATAATAATTGGCTTGACATTTTATTTTATTATAGGCGGCAAGATCAAATGCATGACATTTATTGATAGCACACATTGTATTGCAACTGCATCAGATAATGGAAGTATCCATATATTTAGAATTGATTATTCTCCTGCAGTCCCTGCACCAAAGTACGGAAAACCACAAATTGTGAGAGAAACGTGCTTGAATGGAGAATATGCTGTGGCAATGGAGCATTATGATACTGGTTAGTATTACATTATCATACTATTACATGTAAAATCTTAATTGTACAATATATTAATGTACTTAATAATTGACAGGTACAGAGTCCATTTTACTTTATGTAACATCTAAGGGAAGCATATGTGGATTAGATTTAAGAACAATGCAAATAGTGTGGAAATTTGAAAATCCTAAAAGCCATGGTGTCATTACAGCAATGGTATCTGATAAAAAACACAGGTGGCTTCTTATTGGTACATCTCGAGGAATATTTACACTATGGGATTTACGTTTTAGAATTCAAATCCGATCATGGGTTCACCCTACTAAAAGTCGAATTAGTAAGCTTCTCTTACATCCTCAAATTGGAAATCAGAAGTGGTGGGTAATTGTTGCTGCTGGAAAAAATGAAGTTTCAGTTTGGGATATAGAGAAGGTTGAATGTAAAGAAGTTTTTGGTGTGAGAACTGGTGACGAGAAGATTGGTGGTATATCTTTGGATATGTTTAAGGTAAAAATTTCCTATTATTTGAAATTTTAAATACGGTGAGACAGTGTTGGCTTTGGACATATGTTCAATAATTTTGAAATGATTGGACATTTAAAATTTTATATGTCCAATCTTTCAAAGTTATTGGACGTAGTCCAATGCACTTAGTTGAGAAATAACTTCTAAAGCATTATACACATTTTATTCATAGGCCGTTGAACCTCCAGGTCCAAATGATATATTGCGAAGTGCTTTTACTGCTCATGAAAGCAGTTTTTCTGCAGATAATTCTATTCGAGCAGTTCTTTACCCGCATGAGTGTAATTATATGATAACAGCTGGATCAGACCGCAAAGTTAGGTTTTGGGATAACAACCGAATTGAAGATTCGTATGTGATTGTTGGATCAGATCCTGACGATACTAGACCTACTTATAAGTAAGTTTTCCATTTATTCGTACATCATAATTATTGTTTTCGGACATTTATGAAATTTTTTTATTTGTGCAGCACGAGACCATTTGATGGAATAAAAGTCCACTATGAACTTCTGTATCGTAATACAAACAGTGTAGCATCCCAGTCATCGTCCACTACATCGTCTTTACAAAATTCAACACACTCAAATGGGCATAATAGTTCAAGCCATAGTGGCATTAAACGACCGTCTGCAAATAATAAACAATACAACAATGGAAAAAATCAATTAATTTCTTATCAACAATTGCTACTTAAAAATCATTTAGATTGCATAACTGATTTAGCAATTACAGAAATTCCACACCCAATGTTAATTAGTGGAGATAGAGATGGTGTTATTAAGGTATTTTTGTAGGATATTATTTATTAATATATATTATATATATAAGAATATGCAGTGCATTTTTATAAATTTATTATTCTAAAGATGGATAATCATGTATTTGTTAATAGTTTTACAAGTAATTGAACTAAGTTTTCAAGTGTTCATAGAAGTTATTCTAAATATTTTCATATTTTTATTTTGAACAATTTTTGCAATTTTATGTATTCTTGATTAGATCAATTTAAATTTTGTTTGATCAAAATTTAAATACTTGATTGTTGGTTTAATTCTAGTAATCACAATAAAGAATATATAAGTTTATTATAAGTAAAAGAGTACGTACTAAAAAGCGGAAGTCTATAAGTCTCGAAGTATATTAATAAAACTTTGAGTATATTGTAATAAAAATATCGTGATCCGTCGGGTATCAGCGGAAACGGAATTCCGTGATCTCGATAGAATGATCGACAACCTCGATATAATAAATCGAACCTGTCATTACAATGAATATTTTTTCTAGATATCATTAACAGGTAAAATACGGACTAGAAAATCCCTAAGTGCCAAACGATGATATAAATTCATTGTGCCCAGTGTAAATGTCTAATTTAATTATACTATAAATATTTAGCTTTACAGAATCAAGCTATTTTTTTATACCGGAGTTTATAATAAATTTGTTATATCATTTGAATTAATAGGGGGTTTCAAATTAAAATCAGAGAATCTTATTTTATTTTTCCGATTTATAATTCAACATAGTAAAAATTCTATTAAAAAAATCCTACTTATTTTCGAAATGAGTCAGTTATTTGTTAATTCTGAAACCCCCTAATATTAATGTAAATGATATTAATTACATACAATATCTTGGGGGTTAAAATTAATTTTTTTAAAAGAAAATTTCTAAAAGATACACTAGTATTTACATAGACTAGTAATAACTTGAAAGTCTGTATATTTAGAAAAAAATTTATTTGGTTGAAGTTAGATTAAAATTAGGGTTTAAGGTTAGAGCATGGTTATGCTAAAATTTCAATAATTTAAAACTGTTTTTTAATTGTGCCCTGGCGGATTCCTACTGTATATGTGTTTGCCCATGGACTACGCCAGGGCGTAGGATCGATTTTACACGATCAGAAAAATTCAAAACAAATGTTCATTTTGAAAAAATCGCATAAGAAACCGCCTTTTATGCTCTAACAAAAAAAATTCCTTGCTAAATTTTGCATGTATATAATATACCTTACTAAAATCCCAGGCATCGCCCTAACCCTAAAGTAAACGAACTTAAAATTTTTTCCGGTCATAAGACTGCGCCCTCGATTGTTGGTAACGCTGGATTTGCTGTGCCCAGCATGCTGCAGACTTATTTACGTCACTAGTTCAGTAGTTACCGCTTATTTTATATATAAACCGATGTTTTATATCGGACGTGGCTAGGTGATGTCATAAGTCTGCATCTATGGGTTAGAATAGATATAAATAGGGGATTTAAATAAAGGTTAGAATCTCAAATCAGTCGAATTGTTAGATTATAAAGCTTCTTAATTTGTATTATATATAGCGATAGTAGCTTAGTCTAGTTTAGTTTTAGTTTTTTTAATTATTTGATATTTTTTTAGATAGATACATAAATTATTAAGATAGAGTTAATACAGAGCTTCTTTATCTTGTAATATATAATTTTTAAGGTCTAACACAGGCTTATAATTGTAACTTGTTAGATTTCATTTCTTTTTTCATTACTCTTCTTTTTTTTTTTAATATTAGTATTAGTTTTTTTTTGTTTTTTCACTTATAAGAAGATATCATCAGATTAGCAGTATTCTATTGTAAAGTGGTGGTCTAATAAAGCTTTTTGAGATAAATGGATTTGTATAAACTTATTGGAATGCATCTCTTATAGATAGATCTGTCTAGTGTAGCTAGTTGTTTGTAAGTACTCTTAGAAGTAACTGCAAAATATCTAATCTAAATATTAAGCTCAATATTTTGTCATACCTGTAACAAAATAATTTTAATAAAGGTTTATTAGCAAAATAACCAATTTAAAAAAACAATTTATCACTATTTTCAAAATAGTCAAAAATAATTAGCAAAATTTTTTTGTAAATATTGTAAATACTCAAATACTCAACTTAACTACATTGGTATAGAAATTATATTGATTAAAAATTAATTTCAAATTGTATATATAATACAGTAATTGTTATTTTTTAGAGTATTCAAGTATTTACAATATTTACAAAAAAAAATTTTTGTTAGTTATTTTCAAATATTTCAAAAACAGTAATAATAAATTGTTAATTAGTAATTTATTTTTCTATAGTATACATTAGTTGATTATAAAAATACTTTAAGTTCTTCCTTATTAGATTTTATTCCAAGTCTCTTATTAACTTTAAATTTAAAAAGTATAATTTGATATATTTATTAATACTATTTGTTGGGGATGATGCTGAAACAAGATAATACTAAAACATTGCCTTATTTTAATATAAAATTTTAAAATTTTTGGAAATGTTTATTTAATTTTTTTTTTGTAGTTAAGTTAAAGTTTAGGGCTAGTGTTTATAATAAAAAAGTATAAGTAGATTTTAGTAGAGTTTATATTTCTAAATTGAGACTTCATGTTTCAGCATCATCTTGTTTTAGCATTATTTCCGATACTATTTTATTTTATTATTTTTTTTTTAACCTTTGCAATATTACATAAAGGCAATTTTTATTAGATATTTAGTAATACTGTATATTCTTAGTTAATAAAAGTATATTTAACTATATATACAACTTTTAGTTGCTTATTTAAGTAGTTTGCCTGAAGGTTTTATATTAGATACTATATTTATAACTAAGAGATTATCTATTTAAACTCTTTGATACAGTATCTTTGTCCTGTATTATCATTATAATTACATTAGCATATAACCTCATACTGCTTTGATTAAAGATCATTCAGATCAATATATACTATACTATTTATACACTATCTCTATAAATAACCTTATAAAGTTTTTATACTATCAAATTATCTTAAAAGAGGTGTAGTATATACCTTTAAGTTATTTTATATCTTACACATTTTTAGATTAGACTTTAGATATTTTCTGCAATAACTGAGACCAATACTAGTGATTAGAATACTATATATATCTAAAAGATTATTTAATATATTAAAATTTTAAATAAACTAAATTAAATATATATTAAAACT
>CAJVPZ010003125.1:0-11404 GCA_910592135.1 Racocetra fulgida | reverse complement strand
AAAATAAAAAGATATTAATTGTTGACCAAATTATTGAAGAACTAAAAATTGAATGTGAAGCAAGTGAAGAAAGAAGCCCACCATTTAGGAATAAAAACAACTTATCAACTGCAATCAGAATTATAAACCAAATTCATTGCATTGAAAAACAGAAGGAATACTGAGTACAGATAGATTGTTTAGAAGCAGCATTTTATCTGGAAAAACTAATAAAAGAAAATGAATGAATCAGTAACCAAATTAAAAGAAAATTAAAAACAGAACTTGAAGAACAAAAAGTGAAAAGAATACAAAAACAAGCAACTAGAACCTATCTTTTATACTCTAAATATAGACTAGAAAAGCTCTATAGAACAACAAAAGTTAATACAACAGTGTTAGAAAAACTAACACCAGACCAATTTAACCAACTAGTTCAATAGAAACATAATGAATTAATAAAAGTCAAAGAATAAATTTTATTCATTTAGCACAGGGATACTATCAATTAAATCTCGCAAGTTCTCTATTTCAGCTCTTAAAACACTCCATTCCACCACCAAATTCGTATATTGAATATTTTTTTTCTAGTTCTCCACCTGAACTGCTCCAATACAAAAGGTAGCAGCCTCAACTTCTTGTTTCAAATCTTCTACCTGCCCTTTTAGATCAACTACTGTATATTGCTTCGTAAAACTGCTACTTCACTTTAAATACACAATAAAAACATAATAAAAGCTTTATTAAACACAATAAAAAGAAGGTAAGTGATGATTACACTTCCAAAAAAATAAGTTGTAATTAACAAGGAATTAAAAGTGAAGAGGAGACAGTCTGCTCTGCCTTGAAGAAAAAGGCAGAATTTTTATATCTTTTGGACTATTAGTAAATGACACAGTTAACAATCTAGTTAACGACCCAGTTAACAACACAGTTAACAACCCAGTTAATAACCTTTTAACAACCTAGTTAATGACCCTTTTAACAACCCAATTAATAACCCTTTTAACAACCCAGTTAATGACTCAGTTAACATACCTATTAACGTACCTGTTAATGTACCTATTAATATACCAGTTAATATATCTGTTAATATACCTGTTAACGTACCTAATATTATACTAAAATTACTACTACTTGTCAAATATTTTACTATTAAACTAAAGCTAAAAATAAACATATAATAAATATAAATTATACTAATAAAATATACTAATAAAATATTCTAAAATATGCTAATAAAATCTACTAATATAACAACATATATATTTTTATTATTTTGTTATAAAATCTCTAAACCTAATAAAGAATTTAAATTAGAGTGTGAAAACTTAGTGTAGTTGGTAAGTTGTTGTACTTCCAAGTAGCAAGACAAGAGTTCGAATCCCACTGGCGATGAAATTCAAATTTTAAAAAATATATTATAGCAGACTGTGTGTAATTTGATGAATTGACAGATCTGTAACTTTGGTCGCATCAGAGCTTACTAAGAAGTTGTGGAACAGTAGTGTGATGCATAAGTTATACGAAACTTGAGTGAAATAGCTGTGTAATTCTAGAGATTGGGGCCTACAGAAGCCTGCTTGGCAAATTTCAAGTAAAGAGGTAATACAGATCTTTGATGATATTGTATAAAAGATTATTTAAGAGATCTAAACACTAATTTTAGTAAAACTGAACAAGAACTGGATGTTGAGCAACATCATACCAACTAGGCTGCCAGATAATAGTGGTTTAACCTGGAAGAAAAGAACCAACTGTGGGACTAAAGGCAGGTTACAGCCTTTTTAGTCTATTTAAATTAGAAGTTTAAGATACTGACGGAACTTAAATACTGGTAATAGTCTGTAAAGTGTATACTGGGGTTTAGGTAACTTTGCAAGGACAGGAAGTAGATAACAGTAATAGCTTCAGCTTGCAAGTACTTGTTTTTGAACTCAACATAAGTTACTAAAGTCTAGGTAAGCCAAATTGTGAGTATAAAAAGCTCTAGCTAATGACACCTCAAGAATAAATTAGTTCTATAGGGTATTGGAAAAGCATTCAGGACTTCTTACAACAGATAATTGTAGTGAGAATGTACTGGTAATACAAGCTGGGTTTGCATTTGTAATATAATATACCAAGGTTCTATAAGCAAGCCTTACCTATATACTTAAATAAAAACTGTAAGCCCAAAAAAGCTAGTTATAAAAACTTAAAAAAAAATAAAATAAAATAAAGAATTTAAATTATTTAATACAAAAAATTATTTTGGTAACAGTAGTGGTGAAAAACTTCTAACTCAAGTATCTAAAGCTTTTTAGTTTTATGAAAAACAACTGAAAACACTTTCATTGTCTTGGGCTCTTACAAATACAGTATTTTTTTTCTTCAATACTTTTGGGCATAATTTTTGTCGAAAATTGGGAATTTGGCATACCCTCTTCAAAAAATTAGCAATATTTATCACTTTTATATTGGGAAACTCTATATAATAACAAACAACATATATAAAATAAACAGTGCTTGCGAATTTAGTAACTAGATGAGTGTTCAGAAGAATACCTTACGTGTCATATTATTAAGAATATACAAACATGTGATCATTGGATAGGATACTAGAAATTCTAAAATTCTTATACTTTTGGATGAAGATATAAGGTAGATATGTCTAATTTGGCGCAGTGTCTAATTTGGCACACTAACAATATCTCACGAACTATCAATCAGAATCACGTGATTTTGGTACCATTCAATTTGTCTTATCAAGACAAATCGAATAGTATCAAAATCACATATTTTTGACTAATAGTTCGCAAGATATTATCATATAACTAAAATAATCTATGTATATATAATTTTTGAAAATTAACATAAAATTATGAATAACTTTTGATAGATTAGTCCATTTTTAATAATTTTACTGCCAAAATAACTGCCTTGAAGAGACAATTTCAACGAGCCTAAAATTGCTAAAATCTGATCATAGGATCACAAGATCGTTAAGATTTTCGTATTACTTTTAATAAAAATTGATTAGTTTACTAATCTAATTTTTATCAAAAATAATATAAAAATCTTAATGATCTCATGATCCTGTGATTAGATTTTAGTGATTTTGAGCTCATTAAAATCATCTCTTCAAGGTTGTTTTTTTGGTGATAAAATTATTAAAAATGGACCAATCTATCAAAAGTTATTTACGATTTTGTGCTAATTTCAAGATTTGTTTTACACAGATTATTTTGGTTAAATGATAACATCTTATGAACTATTAGTCAGAAACGCATGATTTTAGTACCATTCGATTCGTCTCGATGAGACAAATCGAATGGTATCACAATCATGTGATTCTGATCAATAGTTCACGAGATATCATTAGATATTGTTAGTGCACCGAATTAGGCACATTATCAAATTAGGAATATATTTTTTAGATAAACTTTAATATGTAATATCTCATGATCTAGTAATCAGAATTAAATAATTTTGGTACCATTTATTCGTTTTGATGAGATGAATCGAATAGTACAAAAATCATTCAACTCTGATCGATATATCATGTGATATTCGTCATAAAACTTAGCTGCGCCAAATTAAGCATATTTATCTTAAATTTAATCGAAAGAGTAAAGCAAAGTAAAGAGAGATATACAGGTAACCTCTAGTCACCTATATATAATTTTTGGCCTCTGGCACGAGTTATAGTGCAATTTATTTTAGTTTTAAATTTTTTGTCAAGACTCTTGCACTTAATAGAAGATTGTGACTCTGTATAATTAGAAGTTTTTGCTTGGTTAGCAGGTTTTCTTCTTTTTAGCGATAGTTTCTTTTAGGTTTTAGTTTAGTTTTTTTTATATTCCTTAGTATTAGTATTTGTTTTTTTTGATATATTAGTTTTATTTTTTACCTCTTTTTTTGTTTTCCATTATCCTTTTTTTTTTTTTTTTCCTTCTCTATGAGAAAGTGTTATCAGTTTGGTAGCATTCTATTGTAGGATGGAAATCTTAACAGGGCGAGCAATAGTCAGCTAAGGAATCTGGGAGAAATAAGTCCAGAGTGAGTTACAGATCTCTAGAGGAGGCCAAATGTTGCTAGGCGAGTAGTATCTAAGCAAAACACAGCAGTTTAATAATTCGTCCTGCCTGCAAGTAGATATTATAGCATCTGCAAAGTACACTGTGAGTGAATTTAACTTTTGGTTGGAACACTTATAGATTTAGATTTTTTATACTGTATAAAGATGAAAGTCTGTTCTTATAAGTAAACAAGATTGCTGAAAGAAAAAAAAAATTTAATACAAGTATTGTAAAAAGTATACTAAATAACAAAAAGAATATATATATAATTTTAGTTATATGTGTATTTTTTATCTTAGTGAAACTCAGAATTTATTATAACAAAATTTAAATATTAGGCCATGCAAACTTAATTAATTAGTTTTCATAATCCAGCTAGGTCGAAATTTGAAAACTTGTAAAAAAAAATTTTTGTATATTTTAATAACCGGGTGGGTATTTTAAAAAATTTTTAAAAAATTTTATAAATTTTTATATATGAAATTTAAAAAAAAAAAGCTGGCTGACCGGGTCTGTTTAAAAGTTTCATTTTATAAAAACCAATATATTAAATTTGTATAGCCTTATTATTATAATATTATTTTTTTTCTTTATTGATAGTTTTGCTAGTATCTTTGTTAAATTAAAGCATATATATTATACATATATTTAGACTATCTAAACTGTAGATCTAATATTATTTGGCTTTTCTATGGGTGTTCAAATGCAGTTTATTGTACCAGTTAAAGCATTGTCAATATTGAAAAATTGCATCAAGCTAGCTAGTAAAGCTATAATAAAATAGCCTCAACTTAAAGAAATTTTATCAATATTCTACTAATCATTAACTTCTTCAACTTTATTCTCTTCTTTATAGTAATAATCTAATTCTACTCTATTATTTAATTTATAATTAAATTTTATTTGCTTATATCTAAGCTTTTTTTTTCTTCTAATTTATTTAGTCTTTGCTAATAGAGGATCCAGCTCTCAGAAGTCTTTTCTTATTCTTCTCTTTACACTTTTTTTTTGTTTTATAGCTCTGTATTCTTTTTTTTTCCAAGAAGTTTATTTTATATGTTTTCTTTAAGAGTTTTTTTTAAAAGTCTTTTTTCTTCTTAATTTTTTTAATATTACTTTTAGTTCTTCTGTTTCTGAGTTTTAATTAATTTGTTTGAATCTTCTTTTGGCAATATCCACAATTTACATTAAACAGTATTATTATAGGGATCTTAAAGATAATACAAATATAATACTATATAGTATTACCTATTTTTATACAATTCAAGATACAATAAAATAATAGTTTAACGTAAATTGTAGATGCTGCCTTTTTTCTTTTGTTAAGACTAAATATCTTCACTCTTTTTCTTTCTTTGTAGACCTAGTTTTCTTCTAAGAAACTTCTTTTAAATTAAAATATACTCTTTATAGTTTTCAAATATTTTTACTAAGATTCTTTTTACTATTTTAAGTACAATATCTTTCTTTTTCTTTTTCTAATGCTTGACTCTTACTGCCTTTTTTGCTATTATATCTTGCACAAGATTTTATTTGTTCATACAAAATATCTATTTAGAATTTAATCTATTTAATCTATTCTGTTAGAAGTCACTTCTTTTTCTTTTTTCAATTTTTATATTGTCTTGTATATCTTTTATGCTAGCTTGATATATAATTTCTATTATTTACTGAATATATTTCTTAGTAATTTCTAATTTGTATATTATTGAGGCTTTCATCTTCTACAGGAGCTGTTTCTAAAATTCTTGATCATGATTCTTCTACTATCTTGTTTAAAGTTTTCTTTTCTACTAAATCTTTGATATCTCTTTCTGTAGTCTTTTGTTTAAACAATTTTTGTCTTTATCATTTTATTGTCTTTGTTCTAAGATTTTTGCTTTTTGTTAAACTTGCATCTTCTACTTTTTTACATTAATTTTTTCTTTTTCTATAAAATATTTCAATACAGATGCTTTGACAAATCTTTTAAAGCATTGTATTAGTGATTGTAATACTATTCTATTGTGTTGATATTTTTGTAATTTTTCCTGCTCAACTAGTTTATTTCACTATCCTCTTTTTAGTATAGGCTTCATATATTCAACAAATTATCATTTCTTGTTTCATACTATCTATTATACTTTTTTTGCTATACTTAGATTTCTTATAGTTTTATTTATCTCTTTATATAGAATATATTTAACTGAATTAATTCTTTGCTTTATTGCTTCTTAATGTTCTGTATTGCTTCTATTCCTAAGTGCAAGTACTATATTGTTTGTTTTTTTTTGATTTTAAGGTGATCTCTTTGCCACACTGCTCTTTATTTGAATATCAGTAGTATTTTTAACCGTCAGATATATCCTGATGGCTGTACATATTTTTTGGGTACAACTAGCTATATCTGCACCTTTTGAGTGCCTATTTAAATAATCTGCCTATTATCAGGTTCTACACTAGATGCCGTATCTGCATCCCACTAAGAGGGTTACCCATTTAAACCCTCTGCGGCTATATACCAACCCTTTTATATCCAAGTGATGATACTTAGTACCACCTTATTTTCACATGCTGGCTTAGGGCTTTAAAGCGGTCTCTACCATTTAGAGATTCCTTTGACCTCGAGGTAAACCTGCTAAAGCCTTCTATACCCACATTTAGGCTGACCTAGGCTTTAGTAATTTATGCCTAGTCCAAGAACAAGTACTTGCGAGCCGAAACCACTACTATTACTTACTTCTGCCTTTATAGAGTTTACCTTACCTCAGCCCCTTACTTGTCTAATCAGGAACCCTTCCACTATTTCACCAAACTTTCAATTCAGATAGTCCAGTTTGGTCTACAAGTTACGTTACTCACTTTTCTACTGACTTAACCCAGATACCAGCCTGTACCCTTTTTCTCTGATCGATTCTGGCGGCCTGGTTGGTATAATGCTCGCCAAACACCTGGTTCTTGTCCAAATCCACAGCTTATTGGTTCTCTTCTCAGACTTTTCAGAACTGTTAAAAGTAATGCTACCTCACTACTCGGGACTTGCCAAGCAGATTTCTATTCAGAACAAAGTCTAACAGATTTATACAGGTTCTAGGAACTTATTATGGGTTTACACCGCCTTTTATCAGTTTGTATTTCTTCGTGTAACTCTTCTATTACACAAATGCCTCAAGATCTTCCAAGTTTGTACTATTATCTCCAATTAGGGCTTGCGAGATAGGTGATCATTACTCCTTGCACCTATTTGGTCTGATCGTTGTTAAGGATCGGCAAGTACTGTATTGTAATATACTTGCTTGACTTAACTAAATATAAAATATTTTAATAATAAAATATGTTGTCACCTATTAAATCAAACAAATATATTACTTGACTTAACATTTAAAAGTGGTTAAAGAATATTTTAAATAAGAAAAACTAAAGAAAAACCTAAATTAAAATAAAAATACTATCAAATAACTAAACAAGAAGACAAAATAACAAGGTTTATTCAAGTATAAATCAAAAATATCAATAAATTCACAAGAAAATATAATAAAAATACTATAAAAATACTATAAAAATACTATAAAAACACAAGATAATAACAGTTTATTACTAAAAAAAATACAAAATAAAGAGGCTTTTTTACAAGAAAATAATCAAAGAAAAGGGTCAAATATACTCAGAAGCGATGTAAATATTCAAAGAAATAATTGTGGAGCATACATTAATGTCCCACTGCCTTGGAGAAAAGGCAGAGTTTATATATCTTTTGATAACACCATATAATAACACATAAAATAATGCTAGAAAATAATAACATAAATCATTATATTACTAATATAAATCATTGCAAATCATTGCAATAATACTATATACTATTATTTAGGTCGTCATAATATTATTCTAATGCTAAAAATAGTTATAAAAATGATAATAATATAAAATAACACTGTCTAATAATGCCATCTAATAATATTATATAATAATAATATAAGATAATACTATAAACTAAATAATAATGCTATTATTTCTAAAATTAGTAATACAATTAAATAACTATTAATACATCATTTTAGAAGGTCCTGATGCATCCTGGGCACCACATGTGCTTGTGTTACTTGTTTAGCCTTGCTCTGTATACTGTTACATTAAATAAACTAATAATCTAAATATTAAAACAAATATTGCTTTAAATAGAATTCTGTAAAAAGTTTACTAATAAAATATGTAATAAACTATTGTATAAATATCTAAAATAGATAATATATATTATACTGTAAACTATATAAATAAACCAATAAAATGATAAAATATATAATAAACATATAAAATATATAATAAAATTTAAGGAAAAATATAAGAAAAATGTTAATAAAAATTCGTCTATATTACAGTATTTTTAATTTTTTTACTTTATACTGTTTTAATTTTTTATAAAGTATCTTTATTCATACTTTTGCTTATTCTGCTAAATTAACTTTTTTTAAAATCTTTTGTTATTTTTTGTTATATATGCCTATTCTGTTGTTGTATTTGTATATCTCCATTGTTTTTATTTGTTATATAATTATTAACATATTTTCTTTGTTTAATTTTTATTTCATATTGTATATCTTGTATAACAAATATTGATCTGTATTATAAAGTTAATGCCAATTTCTCAACCAACTTACAAAAAGCAAAATTTTCAATAGTTTTTGATGTTTTTTTTTTCTTAAAGTGAAGTCATGCCTCTTGTCTTTATTAATTCTTTAAGTTATTATACATTTTATATACAATTTTACTTATTAAACTAATTTCTGACTCAAGACTCAGACCTACCAAAGTATTCTGTATACCACTTACAGTTTTTGATATTTTCTTCTATATTTCTGTTGCTTTTATTCTCCTATTTTATTTTTTTAAAAAACTAAGTATAATTTTGTCTTCTTTTTTTTTTTAGAGCTGTGAGGCTTGTTTTCTACTAGTATTTATATATTTTTGTTAATGTTTTGTTTTTGCAATTTTGTATATAAAAAATTAACAGAATGAGTTGTTTAAAATAATTTGTTATGATATCATTAATAATATATATTATCAATTAATTAATAATATATAATATTAAAATAATTTGTATGATTGATAATTAGAGTTCTAATTTTTAGAATTAAGTACTTCAAATTTTATTATAAATAAACATCTTTTATTATAATCAAAAGAGATGCTTATTTATAGCTAGATACAGTAATAGATAGAATTTATCTATATTAAACTAATATATTATACTAGATTTTATATACTATTAAGTTTAGTTATTCTCTAATTTTATATAATAATTATATTTTTAAAAATTTTTATAAGTTTTTAAATAGTTGACAACTTGTACTTAAAAGCTTATAAATTATAATTTGTTTTAAATTTTTAATAATCATTTATATATTACAAAATTTTGCAAAAATTTAATTAGTAAATTTTTATATATTAAAAATTAGTAAAATTTTACTATATATAAAAGTTGTAATATTGTCAAACTTCTATATAGTTACACCTTTGGAATACAAAAAACTGTAATTATAAAGAGGTGTAACTAATATAGAGATATTTTTTTATATAGTTATAAATAATTAGCAAAATAAATTTGTAATAATTTTAATTTTATAAATATAAAAGAGGTTACTATAGAAAGGATTAACTATATATTACTTTAATTTTAAAAATATTTATTTAAAAAGCAACAATATTTTATTTATAATTTTATTAGAAATTAAAAAAAAATTATTTTTATTTTTTTTTATTTTTATTTTTTTTTCCACTTTGGTCGTCTTGC
The DNA here is from genome assembly GCA_910592135.1 of Racocetra fulgida. Classification (NCBI taxonomy): domain Eukaryota; kingdom Fungi; phylum Glomeromycota; class Glomeromycetes; order Diversisporales; family Gigasporaceae; genus Racocetra; species Racocetra fulgida. The sequence goes on along the minus strand of CAJVPZ010003125.1, from coordinate 1,594 downwards.
CAAAATTCTTTATTACTGGGCATCAATTGGTTAGCACAACACCAAACAAAAAGTTATACTTTGTAATTTTAGACATGACATACTGCAGTTACTTCAAAGAGCATTTACAAGCGATCGGCCGCACTAAGCAGACACATCCATTTAAATATATTATGATGAATTTCAACAAAAATTTCATTTATCTCAGAAGACATTATCAGACCACTGCCCTACAATAGGATATCACCAAACTGATAACATCTTTTTATAGAGAAGTAGAAAAAAGAAAAAAGCACTAACACTAATACTAATATTAAAAGAGAAAGTAAAATAATAAAAACTAATACTAAAAAACAAATACGAAGAAGAAAAGAGTAAAAAAAAAAGAAAAAGGAATCTGATAGGTCACAATTATGAGCCTGTGTCAGGCTTTAAAAAATTACATATTAATAGAATAAAAAAGCTCTGTATCTAACTCTACTCTAATAATATATGTATCTGTATCAAAAAACCTATATAAAGAAAAAAACATCCTAAACTAAACTAAAAAAACTAGACAGAGTAGTTAAAGAAAAGAAACTGTAGTCTCGAAGTATCGTTGTGGTCCATAGAAGTTGAGGTATGTTACCATCGTGTGTCCCAAATGCATCATTTCTATATATAGTTTTCTACTCATTCTACTCCAATGCACCTGACTACAGTCTACTAGTTTATTGATAACAGAATTGTCCTAAGCTACTTTAAATAAACAATACGTGTAAACATCGACTTTGGAAAATAAACAATACTGACTGTTTTGGTGATTTTACATATTGATCTTTTGAAGAGGTAAACTGAGACATTCACTTTTTGACAAATTTCCTTGAAAAAAGTGATGGGTTAATGAAACTTTTTGTGGTTGTTCTTTGTAAGTTTTACAGTTGTATAGAGACTATTTTCAGTTTTTTTAATATACTAGTATCAACCTAGTCATTCTGTGTTCCCAAAATATCCTTCTGGTTTGGATGCTGAATATAATAGAGGAGTCTACTAACAAGAAAGCTTGACCTTTACAAAAACCATCCAAAGTAGTCTGCTCCTTAGTTTTACACTCTTGGTACTTTGTCAACAATATACCTACTTGTATAGGACTAAATATATTATCACCCTTTGATGTCTTCTATAACACTGACTATAGTTCAGATTTTTGAACTTGTTGACCAAAAGATCATCAGAAAGAGTTATGATGAAAAAAAAAAATTTATTACAGTATATAAAATTTTTTTAAAATCTAAAATAATAATAATTTTCAATTTTTTTTTTTTTTTTTTTTTGAAAGCGAGGTCTTACCCTCTGTAACTTTATTAATTTTACTAATTATAGATACATTACAATATAGTACAACTAAACAACTTTAAATACAGAGAATTTAGACTACTTTATCTGCGACCTAAGCTTTACCCAATGGATATTACCTGTTTAAACCTAACCGGAATTTTTGCTTTTCTGACCTTCCTTATTAGTATTCTATATATATTCACCACATTACTCATATAGCTACAAATATACTTCCAAATAGGTATTACAACTAAGGCCTCGTAACCAGGTTACTTCCTAATTTGGTGGTAGGCGTTGG
>CAJVPZ010003124.1:0-11404 GCA_910592135.1 Racocetra fulgida | reverse complement strand
TATTGTGTTATTAGATGATCCATTGTCTGCAGTCGACGCACATGTTGGAAAATATTTATTTACAAATTGTATTCAAAGTGCATTTGCCAAAAAAACACGTATACTTGCCACACATCATTTACATTATCTACCACAAGTTGATTACATAATATATATGAAAGATGGTGAAATCGCCGAACAAGGAACTTACGAAGAATTAATGAAAAGTGGAAAAAATTGTTCTAAGTTTATTGCTGAATATGGTAAAGCTGAAAATGATAGTGAAATAAAAGAAGACAAAGAGCAAACTTTAGACGATGATAAAGAAAGTAAAAAAGATCAGACAGTTATATTGTATAATGAATTAATGTCAACAGAAGAACAGCATAGAGGAGCAGTGAATAATGAAATATATTTAGCATATATTAGGAATGTGGGTGGATTGTTATTGGTGCTAGTCATTATTTTTTTACTTACTATGACGATAGGAACAGATATTGGGTATGATTACCTTAATAACATTTTGAATTACATACATAATCTTATATATAATTGAGGAAATTGCTAAGCTTACAAATCTGTCTTTACTTTTTTATAGAAATAATTTATGGCTTTCGTTCTGGTCCAGCGACACGTTTGACATTTCAGTAGGATATTATGTATGTATCTTTAAAATTCATGAAGTCTAAAATTACAGTATAACCAGACACAACTAATTTATTTATATTATTTAAACACTAATTTGCATTAATAGATGGGTGTTTATTGTTCATGGGGAGTCGCTCAAGGGATTTTGGCTGTTTTAAGTTGTGTTGCATTTTCTTACGGCGGTGTCAATGCATCTAAGAGACTACATAATAATGCAATTAAACGTGTATTAAGGACGCCAACACGTTTTTTTGATACAACTCCTTTAGGAAGAATTATTAATCGGTGATTGTCATACTGTATCAACTTATCATTTAATATTTTTATTTTTTAGATATAATACTTTCTAATCCAAATTCATTTAATATCCAGATTCAGCAATGATATCGACACATGCGACAATTTACTTTCTGAATCATTTCGAATGTTTCTCACATATTTATCAAACATTATTGGAATTCTTATTCTGACTGCAGTGGTGTTTGTGTGGTTTATTATCCCTTCGGTTCTTTTGATCATACTTTATTATTTAACGGCTCTTTATTATCGGGCATCTAGTCGTGAATTAAAGCGTAATTATTATCATCATTGCTTAATAATAAATTACTATATATATATATATTCTTTTTTAAAGAAATTTTTTTATTATAGGCATTCATTCAGTATTAAGATCTTCACTATATGCACATTTTTCTGAGACACTTACTGGACTGCCGATCATTCGCGCTTGTCATGAACAAGAAAGATTTTTGAGGTTTTTAAAATTTAAAATTTTATTATCTTTAATTTTTCTTAATATAATTATCTTTTCACCTGAAAATATGCTTAAAAATAAAATAGAGATAACGAAGCATTTTTAAATATCGAAAATAGAGCATACTTTCTCATTATATGTGCCCAAATATGGCTTGGGTTGCGTCTTGAAGCTATCGCAGATATCACAGTGTTTTTTGCAAGTTTATTTGCAGTAATTTTTAGATTTAATGTTTCACCTTCAATTACTGGATTAGTATTATCGTATGCACTTCGACTTACATTAATATTTAATTTGTGTGTTAAATATTTTACTGAAGTGGTAAGTAAATAATATTTTAACAATATATTTTAAATTAATAATTTAATATCGCATAATAATAGGAAACCAATATGAATTCAGTGGAACGTTTAGTTTATTACAATGATAAATTGGAAATAGAAGCTGAGAGTATAATACCAGATAACAGACCACCACCTGGATGGCCATCTCGTGGAGAGATTCATATTAAAAATTTGGAAATTAAATATGGGCTTGATAGTCTTCTAATTTTGAAAGGCATCTCACTTGATATTATGGCTGCTGAAAAGATTGGAATTGTTGGTCGAACTGGTAAATTTTAGATTCAGTTTGAGAAGTATCAATATTCATATATTAACTTCACTTAAATAATAGGATGTGGAAAATCAACGTTAGCAATGTCATTCTTCAGATTTATTGAAGCAACTTCTGGAAGTATTGTAATTGACGATGTTGACATCAGTACTATTGGATTAAAAGATCTTAGAAGTAATATTACTATCATACCTCAAGATCCGGTACTATTTAATGGCACTATTAGGTAAGTAAAAATCTTTATTATACATAAATTTTTATTAAATCTCATCTATAAACTGATTACCGAATTCTTTTTAAAATAAATAGGAGCAACTTGGATCCATTCAACGAGCATAGTGATCTCAAGTTGTGGAACACGCTTAGGCGTGTACAATTAATTAAAAATTCAAACCCTACTTCTGAAAAAATAGAACTAGAAGAATCAGATGTTATCCATTCTATTTCAGATCAAGAAGCATTAACGCTTGACTCACCTGTCAAAGAAAATGGATCAAATTTTTCCCAAGGTCAACAACAACTGATTGCAATGGCCAGAGCACTAGTTCGTGATTCAAAACTAATAATAATGGACGAAGCTACTGCAAGTATAGATTTCAAAACTGATCATCTAATACAGGCCACAATTAGAGAAGAGTTTAAAAATAGTACTGTTATCACTATTGCGCATAGATTGCGTACTGTTATGGATTATGATAAAATTCTGGTTATGGGTATGTATTTTTTTAAAGAAAATTTTTAATAATTTTAAATATTAATTATTTTCAAAAAAAAAATTAGATGATGGAAATGTAGTGGAATTTGATATTCCATACTTATTGATGCAGAAGCCTGATGGGTGGTTTAGGGGAATGTGTAAAAAAAGTGGGGAATTTGCAGAATTAATGAAAATTGCTAAGCAAAAATATGAAAAGATATCATTGTCATGTTAATGTGTTTATTAATGTGTGGGTCAAACTCTCAACAAAATTCTGACAAGTCATAATCTCGACAATCCCCAACAGTCAAAAATCTTGACAATTAAAAATTCTGTCAATCAGAATTTTCAGCTAGAAATACCAGATATGAGGTAAATTTAAAGCAAAATAGATTTTATAATTTAATTAACTTTAGGGGTTAGATCACTTAAGTTAATGGTTAGGCTAGTGTTAACTATAGTTTTGACATTTTTTATCAGAATTTTTAATTGTCAGGATTTTAACTGTGGCTGTCAGGACTTTTAGCCTTTGGGATTTTTTTTTTTGTCAGGATTATGACCTGTCGAGATTTTCACCTATGCCCATATTGTATTTAAATAAAATACTTGATGTTTCAAAAAATCTTTTACTTTAAACTATGCTTATCTCTTTAATTATAATAACTAGAATTACTTTGTCTGAGAAATAAGCTGCTGAAAAAAAAACGTCTACTAAATAAGCTATAGTAAAGTAAACTTGTAAATTAATTGTTTGTAAAATAAGTATATTGGCGTATTGATTTTTGGTAATGTGTTGTATCTATAAAGAATATTTAAAGTATATCTAAAACTATATTATTGTGATTTAATACAAAATAGTAAATATATTGGTGAATTAGCAAATAAGGGCCTGGAAAGTGAAAATAATTAATATGGGCCCAAATTGAAAATATATATATAAGGGCTTAATTTTTAAAAAATATTACTTATAATGGCCTAAATCTATTGGATATGTATCATTTCACCGATGCTTATTTCATAAACATAAAATTTCACCGACAAAAATTTACCGACATATTTATTTTACCAAAAATTATTCCGCAGACAAATTTATTTCACCAACAGTTCATTTCAGCAAAGCTCATTTCATTAGACAAATTTTATTTTATAAATTTTACTAACTTAACTCTTACTCTAACCTGACCCTAACGACAATGACCAGGATTATTTTGTCAGTGAAATAAGTTTCAATGAAATAAACTGTCGGTGAGATGGAAAATAAATGTCAGTGAAGTGAGCTGAACCGAATCTATTGATGGCTGAAAAATGTGATCACGGCCACAAAATACTATGGTCAATTGACTTATAATGATTGCAAAATCGCGATTATAGAATTATTGATTGTTTATTATATACTGATTATTAGATAAAGAAATGTATGAAGTGCTACTTATAATCATTTCGCTTAAATGTTGCATAAAAAATAGCATTAAAATAGCACAATTATTTATAAGGTGAAGAAGTTCCAAAAGTCATATGATTATATGACCAAGGTCATATAGAAAAAAAATGGTATGACATAGTAATAGACACTGGTCATGACCGGTCAATAACCATAATAATAACCGATATTTGACCGGTCAAAGGTTAACCGACCGGTCAAAATTATGACTGATACCGATGCCAGATTTTGAACCCGTCCATAAATTTGATATGCTTGATTGATAGATATTGTGATATTATCATTGATCTGGAAGGTTGCATTGACTCTTGTATAATTATAAAGATCGTTGAGCCTACGTTCCTGGTTTTAGTGCGACAGCGTCGCACAGCTACTGTTAGATCTAAAAATTGTCACTCACGACTGCTTCTAATTTCACGTGATTAATGATATACGAAATACGTGACAATGTAATACATGCGCCAAGAATTCTACAATTTCTACAATTTCTACAATTTCTTTAATTTCTTATATTTTATTATTTCTTTTATTTATTTTAGTATTATTAGTGGACCTATTATATGTATTAGTTATATTAGCTTATTCATCAATTATTTCATAGAAACAATCTAGTATAATTGATATATATAATATTAGAATGAACGACATGTATAAATAATTGCACTTTTTCCCTCTGAAGGTGATAGTTAACAACTCATCTTTATTAAATAAAATAACAACTTGTGTCTTCATACACAAGTAATAACCCATTTTGTGTCTTCATACACAAGATAATAACCAAAGCTAATCATTAAGTGATTTAATGATCTCAAACATGTGACTATCATAAAGGGAGTTTATGATAGATATATTTAGACTTATTGTATACCCTAATATGACTACTTATATCTTCATATATATTTAGCTGTTTACCTCTTTCATAAGTGCAAATCACTTGAATCCTCTTAAAGCATAATTTCACTCAAACCTAAATTTACTTAAGCATAAACGTTATTAGTAGTTAGTTAATAGTATATATGTTGCTAAAGTAGATTTGTTATACTAAGCTCATAAGAGGTAGCTTTCAGACATAACACTACCTTATGGCTTAGTGAAGAGTGAAATGATGTGCGTCCGCAAAATCTGGCAATTTGTTGGTCAGCATGATTATGATCATCATATCATTATAAGTTTTTATATACATATATACACTTAATCACTAGAATTTTATAATTACATAATGTTGATCATTTTTTTTACAAGTTTTTACAACTGCAATTTCTGACAACCCACTTAATAATTTGGGTCAAATTTTTTTTATTTAATAATAAAATAAAAAATTTTTATTTACAAATATTAATACCTCATAGAGTATCTGTTAGCATTAATCACAGCACAAATATGACAAGGCATACTTTCTACAAGAATTTTAAAAATCGAACTATCAAGATTAAACCATTCCTTCTGCAACAAAGTGAATAGTTCTGACTTATTGCCTAGTAGTGGAATATTCTTACGAAATCTACGCTCCAATTCGTCCCAAATATGTTGATAGGATTGAGGTCAGGGCTGTATGATGGTTAAAAAAGTCAAATCAAGCCATGGTGAAAGTTGAAATATGAATTTTCGTATTGTCATCTTGGAATAGATAGTTTTTTTCTCCAACAATGTTTTTTAAATCTTTTAAAAAAGGTAATAAATAATCATAAAGAACCTCGGTATAGTCTTTCAAATTCATCCTACCAAAAACCTGAACCAAAAGTCCAGGACTGTAGTAACTAAAGCACCTCCAAACTATTACACCCTTTCTTCCTGACTTAAACGTAGGAACCAAACATTCAATATCGTATTTTTCCTTTGGTTTTATCCAAACATACATACAACCATTACCTCCAAACACTTCAAACCGTAATTCATTGCTCTAAACAAAGTTTCTTCACCTTTTATTCCAACGTTCTCAATTTTCAGCCTATCCCAAATAATACAAGCAAAAGGTTTCATCCACAAATAGTTTTCTCTTTTCAACTTGGCCATAAAACCTTCATAAAGATGACATTGTATGGTATGTGTAGACACCTCAATAGACCTTAATTCAACAAATTTATTTGTCAAAATGTTTAAACTAGTCTTTTTATCTTCTTTTAAAAGGCATATAAGGTGGCATATACTATGTTTAGTTATTTTAGGGCCACCTCAGGACAAGAAATTGTGTTTATTTTCCCTATTTTTTTGTAATAGAAAACAATATTATAGACAGTGCTTTTTGGTAAGTTTAAGGTTTGTACGATTTTTGCTGACTACACACGACTCCACCAGGCATCAATAATTTGGGTATATTGTTTTTTGTCAAGTTGTTTCCTTTCTTTTAGTATAAAAAAAAGAATTTCTAAAAAAAAAAAACGTCGAATAGACCAAGATCTGGCATAACTGTAAAAAAAAATTTATATATTTATAGTAAGAGATTTGTACAAAAAAATTATTATATGACGTGAGTCATAACCATCGATCATATAAAATTTTGAAAATTCCAGTGATTAATGTCAGGGGAGTGTACTTACATTCATACAATCATCTAAACTGTATTAATCATGTGTTAAACAATGTTGAAAATAGGTATACCAACAGAGGACACATGAAGATCAAGAAACTCAATGATTATCACATTATATAAAAATTATGCAATAATATTATTTGTTTACCTGCACTAACAAAATTGGACTAAACTATACTATCACCTGACCTTAGAATCAAGTATCACTAGTCTAAAAAATAGAAAAGTCTACAGACATCTACCTGTCATGTAATTTTTTGCATCTACCGACCACGTGATAGATTTCAGTGCTAATTTATGTGATAGGTAGGTATGTATAATGTACAATCACCTATCATAATTACACAAAAGTATAAACTTATATAAAATATTTAAGGATTTTTTTGATTTTTTTTGATCTCTTATCTGTTTGCACTTGCGCTTATTTACAAGGAATATATTTGCTTCTACATTTTAATATAATATTACTTAATTGTAAGATCCTATTTAAATTAAAAAGTTAATATAAGGTTGTTACCTTGGTAATTATTTGTGCTCTGATATTTACTTATTTTCGACTACTTAATTCACCTGTACAGTATATAGTTATATTCAATTGTTACTTGTATTGATAGTTAAACTTGGGAGAATCTTAAAAGTTATAATTAACAGATATATACTATTGCTAGTTATTTCTTAACTAATATGGATAAATATTCAAAGGTGAAAGCTACGTAATTATCATTGATGCCTAAATTGTTAAAAGGTAAAAGCTCTATTACTAATATAAATGAAATATATATTATTCACAAATTGTAACTAGTTTGTAAATTGTGCTTGAATATAATTTATCAATATTCTTTAAAAAGAATCTGTTCTGCATGTCTAACCTTGAGTTGTATTATATATTTTCTAAAACTTGAAGATTATAATTAACCTTTATTCTTGAATTACAATATACTTTTAATTATTTTATTTAATTTTGATTTTATCAAAGTTTTGTTAAAGTTTACTGCTATTTTGATAATAATCAATACTGCTTTTTTTATCTAATACATTTTGCCAACATATTGGATTTTTGTGTAACTGTGATATCATACGTACCTATCTGTCACGTAGATTGCTACCTATCTATTACTGCCAGAACCCATCACATGATCAGTAGGTGCAAAAAATCACATGACATGTAGGTGTCCATAACTACCCCAAGAACACCTCCAAAAATTTTGCAGTCACATGATATTATATAATTGTGTGTCACAGATTAAAACGAAATCTGATCAAAACGAAATTTTTCTGTTTTTTAAGGAAATTTTAAAATTTTTTGGGAGACATTTTTTGGGGTTCTTTTTAGCATTAGGGGTAGGTTTTAGGGTTAGGTTTATTAATAAATGAGTATATGTGGGTTTTATAGGCTCTAAGGGTGGGTATGAGAGGTCCCCAGTTTCATTTTGATCAGATTTCATTTTAATCTGTGACATTGTGTAATTGTAACCATCAGATTAGAGTATAAATTGATACATGATAGTAACATGATCAAATGACGTGTTTGATACTGTAATAATTTTACTAGAATAAAGTTTTTTTTTATTACATATATTTTTTCATTACTTTTAGCTTTTTTTTTTTATTGCTTTTATGCAAAACATAAAATAAAACATGTAATAAATAAAAGTGAAAATAAAACTAAGCGCAAATATTCTAGATATTGAAAATATCTGACCATTAATCAATTTACTAGTAAAAAAGAAACTGCTAAGTCTTGTGATTCATGTGTTTACAATCTTTACATTATTATAAAGAATTACTTAAACCTAATCAGAAAGAAACATTGTTTCCTGAAAAAATGGCTAAAAAATTTTTATTACTGTTGCTACAATTGGAAATAATGAAAATTTAGAAAATGAGTAAGCTGGAATCGACTTTGAATGCAACATTATATTAGACAGTTTTAGAAATATAGATGATACTCTCCATGAAATATCCAAAAGATTGCTAATTTAATTGGTGATAATGATGGATATTATTATATTTATAATAATGTTTATCATTTCAAAAAAACCGAAGAATTAAATGCATTTCAATATCGATGTTTCCAATGTTAAAATTTAGCAAAAAAACTACAAAAATATCAGGATCCTATTTGCCAAAAAGACCATGATTCGATGGAATGATTTGACTGTGGAGGCACCCTTCGTATTAGTATAGATACAACAATCAACTATGTCTATATTCATCTTAAACATGAATTCCTTCATCAATGAACTGAAAGAAAACATATCACAGAAGAAATTAAGAATAAAATAAAGGAAAACCTTCATTTAACTTCAAGTGATAATTATAGTATGTTGGACAGGATTTTCCAGAAATAACACAAAAGCAGATTTATGCATAGTAAACTAAATTTATCTAAAATAAGTTTATTTGTGATAATGATCAAATAAACTTAGCAAAAATTTTTTTAAAAGAGCTTAACTATAAGGTTATTATGTTTAATAATGGTGATAGAGTAAATTATTTGGGTTTTCTTATACCATTCTATGAAAATTTCAAAAAAAATAAGGAAATATTTGTAGATGCAACTTATAAGATAAATATATTAGGACACAAACTTTATTCAATAGTAAGTCAATATAATGGCGCAGGTTTTGTATTAGTATATCTGTTTGTTGAAGGAAATAAGCAGGATGATACACAGACAGAAATTTTAGTAAAGTTTTTTAAAATTCTACTAAGTCTAGGAATGGATCAAGTTATTTATCTGTATACAAATAAAGACTTTTCTCAGATTTCAGCAATATGACAAACATGGTCAAATATTAAGATACAAATTTGCTACTAGTATTTTAAAAGAGCACTAAAAAAACATTTATCAGATAATTCTCTGCCAAAAAAATAACATATAGTTCTTATGATGCTCACAATTTATTCAATTTTATTGACATTAAATTTTATCCTATCGCTATTAAATTACAAAAAAAAAATAACTTCTGTTTCTGTTCAAAGGAATTATGGCCTAAAGTGATTTCAATAATAGAGTATTATATGCACCTGCATCTACTTATTCCTAATTTAAAAGAAATCATTGTAACGGAAAAAGAAATCTGGACACAATGTACAAGGAAATGCATAAATTTTGTATAACAAATGATCTTAGACATCTTTGGTCCTATTTATAGACAAATTGGTATCTAATGGACTTTGGCAGCTCTGGTCACATTTCACAATATCTGATCGAATCAGTATTTTTCATATTATAATACTTGTCAAATCACATTAGAAGGTCATCAAGCATAATTTTTTACCAAAATTTTTTAGACCACACCTTAACCTTGTAATCTATATTGTTACTACAAGACTAATTCCACACAATCAGCAACAGTATCACAAATATTATACTGAACATGAAAACCCTTCATGGCGCAAGAAAATGGTGTTTATTAAAACAAAAAACCATTAATAATACATATCTAACTAATACTGGCAAATGGTTTTGCAATTGTGTTGAATTTTTATTAAATTGTTTTTTTTTATGCAAACACCTAGTTCAATTATCTTCATTTATTACTGATCCAAAATTTTTTAAAAATATTCAATAGCAGGATAGTTATCCATTTTTATTTTTATCAGATCAGCAAACTATCACACAACCGTCAGTTCAAACAGCAAATGATATGTTAGATGACTCATCCTTAGGTAAGAAATATTATTTTTGTAAAATGTTATTTAAATAAATAATTAAATATTTATTTTAAATTAGATATATTAAGAGATATAACTGCAAGCACTACCAACAATTCTGATCATCTCTTCAAAAACTATGAATCGATTTTACAAGATGCTTTGTCAATAGTGCAAGAACAACATGCAATTAATAATATTAAATGGACACAATCTGTTGAGAAAAGTTTTGAAAGTATTACCAAGTTGGTAACTGATATCAAAACATACAAACATAAGACAACCAATCCAAGAACATAGGGAGATAACAATAAACACACCATGTATTTGCAATTTTAAAGGTCAATTAATTTTATTTTATATCTGTTATTAGTTATACTGTATGTATAAAAATGTATTAACTTTAATTTAATAGATAATATAATGTCAAACGTTATGAACTATAAGTAAAAATTCAGGTATTAAAAAAAAGATATTTTCATTAAATTATTTAAATTTAATATTCTTAGTATTATATTGTAGGAAAAATGGCCACTTAATAAAACTCAATTTCTGAAACTAATTGCTTATCTGCATGCTAATATTAAATATCACAACTTCGCTATCAGTTAAATGTTAAGTGCTGTTTTTTTTCTTTGTTAAATTTTTAAATATAACATCGCTTATTACAATTTATTTTATCAAAATTACAAATATTTTTAAATTTGACTGTAGTTCTTTAAAATAATTAAAAATAGCATTAAATTATGCCATAATTTTAATGTAATATTTTTGTTATCTTTTAAATTTTAAGTTTTTTGAGAATATAATTGAATTATCTGGAAAAATTACTAAAAATAAATTAGTATTACTAGTAAATCTTAATATAAGAAAAGTGATCGGGTTGGTCTATAATAAAAATTCTAAAAATTTTTTTATATCGAGTTTAATAATAGCTTTCTATATTGAGTAGATTTGAGTATCACTAAAAGCAAACCCAAAATTTTTTTTTTTTTTTTTTTTATTATTAATATAATGCCATAGTAGAAACTTTATTACAAATAGAAAAATAATTCTAAACCTAAAGATTTCTAACTACAT